>PVKA01034332.1:0-23545 GCA_004027165.1 Ctenomys sociabilis
AAAAAAAAAAAAAAAAAAAAAAAAAAAAAAAAAAAAAAAAAAATATATATATATATATATATATATATATATATGATTGGAGTACCTTAAAACCATCATATAACGGGCCAGGGAGATGGCTCAGTGGAATAAGTGCTTCCCTGGCAAGCACAAGGGCCCGAAAAAAAAAGTCATGTTAATATTTAGAGAGTAATAAATATAATACACGATCTTACTAGAATTAAAGACAAGAACAACATGATTGTCTCAATAGACACATGGAAAACATTTGACAAAAACAAAGAATATTTGGCAAAGTCTAACACCCTTTGATAATAAAAAAATGTTCAACAAACTAGGAATAGAAAAGAAATTTTCAAATTCTCAACCTGATAAAGGACATCTGCCAACACCTGCCACTAAGAGGCTGAACGTTTTGCCTTGAAACTGGTTAAGATGAATGTTGCAGAACTTAGGATTAATGGGGAAGGGGAAACAGGGTAATGGGCCCGGGCTCCTCTTGGGGGTGATGAAAATGTTCTAAAATTATCTAAGGGTGATGGTTGCTCACTCTTGTGAAGGCACTGGACTGAATGCTTTAAAGCATGAATATTATGGTAGATGAATTTATATCTCAAAACTTCTATATAATTTATACTCTCTATAAACATGTACACACACACACACACACACACACACACACACACACACACACACATATATATATATATACACACACACACACACATGGGTATGAGTCAGGGAGGCTCAGTAAAGGAGGTGATGTTTTAACTGGGTCTTAAGGGACTATTGATATTTGTCAAGGGGTGAAAGAGAGAAGGAAGAGAAATTTTAGCTGAGTTAGCAGGGACAGGCAGTTTCACTTCTGGACTGTCACTGTTTCTGTAAGTGGGGACATTTTTGTTTTCCTCAGCTTCTGCTCCTCCCACCTCTAGACCATGCCACTGTGCCATCATTACACACCATCATTTTTCTAATGTACAATTACTTACATAAGCGTTTCCAGAACATTCTTCCGGGACAGTGGCCTGGGTTCTGATAGTTTACTCTCCACAACTATAAACTAATTGCTTCTCTCCTGGAGATGGAGTTATCTTATTTACCAAATGATACTGCATAATTGACGGCGGAGACAGACGTCAGTCTCTCTGGTTGTATCAGAAGCCATTGAATTATATGCTTTAAATGGGTAAATTGTGTTGTACGTGAAGTACATCTCAATAAAATGGTTTTCTAAAAACTGTAGGAGACTGAGGGATTATGGAAGTGGCCTAAGGGCTACAGGGATTTACTACTATCAAGACCACTGCTTTGAAAAAAGAAAAAAAAGGGGGGGGGCTGGGGAGATGGCTCAGTGGAATAAGCGCTTCCCTGACAAGCACAAAGGTCTGAGTTCAATCCCCGGTTCCACCAAAAAAAAAAGACTACTGCTTTGTAATCACGTGAATCTGGACACATTTTCTTATCTCTCTGAGCCTCATTTTCTTCCAAAGTGAATCAGAATCCTCATTTTTCCATGTGTTTAGGTGGTTAGGAACAGGGGAAGACTGGAATACTTGTTAGCATTCTGGTTCTATCACAAGCTATCTGTGCTTGTTCTTCCTCACCTGTTAAATGGGATAAGAGAACTACTTCATAGGACTGTTGATTCCATAAGCTATAGGCATGTAAGGGCCAGTGAGATGGCCCCACATGATGCACTGGCCCCTCCCCTGGGCTCACGGAGCCAGCCACCGAGACTAGGCGTGGTGATGCATGCCCAAAACCCCAGTGCTGGGGAGACTGAAAACAGGAGGATCACTATGAATCCCAGCTCGAGCTGTATCAAATACATTTTAAAGAATAATACTATAGACATAGATACAGTTCTTACAACTATGCTTAGCATACATTAGTAGTTCCAATTCCTTAACAAGATGTAACTGACCACCCAAACCTAATACTGAACTCCAGATGCCCAGGATTGAGTTACCCATCCACGAGCCCTGTCTCCAAAGGGCCACACAGCTGAAGGAGCCCATACCCCTGTTTTCTGAAAATAGTTTTTGCACAGAGGCAGTCTGCAATAGACCCCAGCCATAAACAAAGGGGCAGGAATGGACTGAACCCTCACTGATTTGGACCGGTCAGTTCCTCTCTCCCAGGCATCTCAAATTAGGACTTTGAAAAATTATCCTGTGGTTCTGCAAGTGGAAAGCAACATATGCTGGAGAAGCCTTTTGTGTCATATGAATGCAGGTACCAAGAAGCCAGAAAGAGAGAGACTCAGGAAACAAACTCGGAGAATGACAAGAAAAAAATCTATAGCTTCAGAATAAGGACAGAAGGTTCCATCTTAGATTCTGTCTCAATCTAGTTTCTGTTGCTATCACAAAATTCCAGGGGCTTGCTGCTTTGTCAGAAAAGAAGTTTATTTAGCTCACAGTTTTGGAGGCTGAAAGTCCAAGATCGAATGACCCATCCTTTTAGCCTCCGATGAAAGCTAATTCACAACATGGTGAATGGCTTCATGGTAGGAGTGTATACAAAAGGGAGAAATCACAGACAAAATGACAAGAATGGGTGGATCGTTTATACTATCAATGCTAATCATTACTCAAGAACATACACAGGGGCCGGGGAGATGGCTCAGTGGAATAAGTGCTTCCCTGGCAAGTGCAAGGGCCTGAGTTCAATCCCTGGTTCTTCAAAAACAAACAAACAAACAAACAAATAAACAAAAAAACCCACATAACTAATTCCAATTATAAGCCAGAAATACACAGAGTCCAGGCTTGCTTCTTTATAACTACTCACTCTTTCAGGGACTAACCTGAATTCAGGGTCCCCTGAGAACTACATTAATTCCTCCCCTGGTGGAGTGCACTCTCAGTAGGCCCCCTACTGCTCAGACATTCCACCACTGCACTGGACAAAACCTCAGCCCTTGAACCTTTGGGGAGAAAACTATGTCTGAACTGTACCAGATTCATAAACATCCCGTTAATTCAATAAATTTATTCAGCATTTTCTATATCCTCAGGGATACAGAAGTCAACAAGAAGGACCATTTTCCTACTTTCATGGAGCCTACAATCTAGTGGGAGAGAAATAGGTAGTAAGAAGTAAACAAAACTCATTTCAGAGGATGGTGTCTGCTTTAAAAATTAAGCATTCCTAGCTGGGCGTGGTGGCACAGGCCTATAATCCCAGCACTCGGGAGGCTGAGGCAGGAGGATTGTTGTGAGTTTGAGACCAGCTTGAGCTATAAAATGAGCTTAAGGCCAGCCTGAACTACATAGTGAGACCCTGTCTCAAAAAAGACAAAAAAACAAAAAAATTAAATTAAAAAATAAAATAAAAATTGAACATTCCTCACAGAGCTAGTGAAAACAATCTTAAAATGCATATGAAACCAGGAAAAGACCCAGGATGGTGAAAGCAATCCCAAGGAATAAGAACAAAGCTGGAAAAAACACAATTCCAGACTTGAAGCTGTATTACAAAGCTGCAGTGATAAAAACAGACATGAAGGTCAATGAAACAGAATAAAAGATGCAGAAACAAGCTCACACATGTCCAACCATTTGATCTTTGACAAATGAGTCAAAAACGCACACTGGAGGTAAGACAGTCTTCAGTAAATGTTATGGGAATACTTACTTACCCACATGTAGAAGGTTGAATCTAGACCATATCTCTCACCACATATAAAACTAAAATCAAAATTAATCAAAAAGGCCAACCAAATAGCTCAGCAGATTAAAGCACCTGCAAGCAGGCACAAGGGCTGGGTGTTTGATCCCTGGGCCTGCTGTACTGGCCCTGCCCCGAGGGAGTGCTGAGACAGCAATTGAGACTGGGCATGGTGGCATGTCTGTAATCCCAGCACTTGGAAGGCTGAAAACAGGAGAATCACTACAAGTCCAATCTAGTAATGAGACCCTGTAGATCCTACACTAAATACAAAAAAAGAAAGAAAATGAATTGAAGATCTAAATGTTAAAACAGAAACACTTTGTCTGCTAGAAGATAAAACAGGGAAGGATATGTAGAGAGTAATCTGCATGACACAATGGAGGTATATCTGATGTTTGGATGTTGGTGCTTCTGCTCTGATGTATGATCATTTATGCCTTGTGAAGTCATAGCCTCTTATCTTGAGGCTTAATCCCAGCTGACAGCATGGAGCACGGCTCTCCACCCTGCCTCGGCTCACACATGAGAGCTACAGGGGGCAGGGAAACACCACACGGTTGCCTTGCTTCCAAGACTACACTGATTTCCATTGCGTAAGGTCCTAGCCAGCTCTGTACATATCAATACATGGAAATAGGGCCAGGTTTGGCTAAAACAGAGACAACTGCTCTTCTTTCAAGGAGAGTCGCCCAAGTGGCCCTCCACGGCTCTGTTCAGAAAGTCCTCGTCTACGCCTGCCGGGCGTGGTGGCGCAGGCCTGTAATCCCAGCACTCGGGAGGCTATGCCTTGGAAGGACAGAGGTAGAAGCAGGCCTCCTACCTAGCCCTGCTCACGGCACTCAACTACTTCCCATCAGTCTCACAGTTACTCATCCTCAAGCCACTCCTTTTTTCATAAATTATTAAAACCTAGGTGTGGCCCTGGGTTGGGCCCTTTGTTCAAAGCAGCCATCATTATTAGGGCCCCTTTGTCTCCCCATCACTACAAATGTGCCTTAATGTCTTTATTCTTGCCATGAGTTGCCCTGGGAGTGGTAGATTGGAATTAACTTGCTAAAATTCCAGTAACTTTTCCATGGAATTACAAATATAAACTTCCTAGACCTTGACAAGGACCAGAAAGGGCTCACTATATAAGAACCACAGTGGCACAAGAACTAATACCAAGACCAACAAATGGGATCATATCAAATTTAAAAACTTCTTACAGCAAAGAAAACAACTGACAGAGTGAAGAGACAACCTACCCAATGGGGGAAAACATTGCCAGTCATTCCTTGAATAGCAGGCTAATATCAAGAACATATAAAGAACTTAAAAAATTTAGAACCCCAAAAGAAAAAGCACAATCAAAAAACGGCCCACTGATAGGCTGGGCGTGGTGGCGCATGCCTGTAATCCCAGCACTCGGGAGGCTGAGGCAGGAGGATTGTTGTGAGTTCGAGACCAGCCTGAGCTACAAAGTGAGTTAGAGGCCAACGGCCCACTGAAATGAATAGACACTTCTCACACATCCAAATAGCCAATAAATATACGAACAAGTGTTAAACGTCACCGGCCATGGGCAAAATGTAAATTAAAATAACACTGGAAAAAAAGATAACATCAAGGTTCCATTCTACTCCAGAAAAAAAATTTTATCCTTAAGAAATCAAATAATAAAATTAATAAAAAAAAAGAAATCAAATAACAAACACTGGTATCCATGGGGGGATAAAAAGAAGCATTGTTGGTGATAATGTAAACTAGCACGACCACTATGGAAATCAGTATGGAGATTCCTTACAAAACAAAAGCTAGGCCCAGAGATATATATCAACGGCATAAGCATATGCTTGGCAAGTATAAGTAAGGTCTTACGTTTCATTCCAAGTACCAAAAACTTCTAGACATTCCACTCAACCCAATTATTTCTCTTCTAGATACCTTCCTGAAGGAGTTAAAGACATCATATTACAACAGTAAGTGCCTAGCGGTGTCTATAGAAGCAGAGCTTAAGATCGCTGGATGTTGGAAGCAAACTATTTGTCCAGCAACTGACACACGGATAAAGAAAATGTGACCCTGTCTTTATAGACAATGGAGTACTACTCTTCTAGAAAGAAAGATAGACTTGAGTTGTTTGTAGAAAAACAGATGCACTTTTTTAGATGAAATAAATCCCACACATAAGCTTGAATGTCACATGGTTTACCGTATATGAGAAACACAACATCTAATGAGCAAAATAAAAGATAATAGAAAGTAAGGAGGTGGATCTCTTTCGTATGGGAACAGTATCAAGAGATGGAGAAAGGGAGGAAGCAGGGGAAGGAAAAGAAGGGGACAGAAAGAGAGTTCAGATGTGCTGTGTCCTTGAACGAACTCCCACAAGGAGCACAAACGTTATGTAATGCAAGCATGTATGAATAAAATTAGCTGGAAGCATATTTTTAAAGCTGATTGAGGAAACTGGATGGGTGAAAGGGTCATCATTTTAGCTTGCATGTGCAAGAATCGATGCCCTCCCACACACACACACCAGGCTGGGGCTGAGCCCAGGGCCTCACTTGTAACTTACCAGCCTGAAAAGAATACGCAGGAGCCCTTGGCCGCGGTATGTCAGGGTACTGTTTATAGTTTCCACAAGACAAATTAACAAAGTGTGTGTGTGTGTGTGTGTGTGTGTGTGCGCGTGTGTGTGTGTTGGGGGCATCTCACAAAAATGTCCTTGACTATTATCTGATTATCTTCCTGCTCCCTTTCTCACAATAAAAACTCTTGTACCTCCAAACAAGGAGAAACGTGATTTGAGGCAATAGGAGCTCCTCCATCTCCTTTGGTGCTAGCTTTGAATAAACCATTTCTTTTCTTTTTTTTTTTTTTTTTTTTGTACCAGGGATTGAACTCCGGACCTTGCCCTTGCCAGAAACCTTTTCCTTTCCCGCCAAAGATGAGTTTCCTCTTTCTTGGGAACTACCAGACCTGAGCAACAGGTAGCACTTGCAGCACTCAGGAAGCTGAGGCAGGAGGGTCACTCGACCTCGAGCCTAGCAGCTCAAGGCCAAAAGCTTCCTAGCTGAGTGAGTGAACCAAGGGAGGTTACATGGGCAGCAGCCAGATGGCCATGAGGCGTAGTGAGGACATCACTGAAAGGTTTTGCACAGGGAAACGACATACCCTTACTGCAGTTTTGAAAGATCTCTCTGGCTGCCAGATGATGTGGGGTGTGGCAGGGAGGAGAAGCTGAGAAAAGGTCACAGAAGTCCAGGGGAGTGCTGGCCATGGCCAGGCTATGGCAGTGGTGGAGGGAGTGCATAGGACAGATGGGCGTCTGTATCTATTTTAGCAGTTCCAGTTCCTGGTTCTGGTTCCTCATAAGTCCCATCTACTGCTTGCCCCCCAGGTCATCCAAATTCCTCCTTTGGCTCTCCCTCAAATTTCCTCCCCGCAGAGCTGGTTTGGAAGGAAGATTTGCAGCCAAACCACATGGCATGGACACGCTGCTGCACTGGGCTGGTCTCATTCACCATTGCCCACGACATACCCCACTTTCCTTTTTCCCAGAATCAAGCACAGTGTTCTCTCTCGTGAGTAACTTGCACGGGAATAAATCTCCAAAGGGAGACTTCCCTCCAGGGAACTTTCAAAGGAAGTAGCCAAAGGTTTACTTTAGGATATGAAAAAATATTCTTATTTGATATGTTGTATACCATCTCCAGCATTGCCTGCCACACCAGGGGAGAGATGCAGTCAATAGTGTCAGGTACCAAAACACAGTGCTTCAGGGCTGGGGTCACTGATTGGTCATGCATGGCTTATTGCGTGCGAGGCACTGTTCTAAAGGCCTTGCATAAGAGCCGGGCGTGGTGGCTCAGGCCTGTAATCCTAGCACTCGGGAAGCTGAGGCAGGAGGATTGTTGTGAGTTCGAGACCAGCCTGAGCTACAAAGTGAGCTTAAGGCCAGCCTGAACTGCATAATGAGACGCTGTCTCAAAAAGACTAAATAAATAAATAAATAAATAAAGGCCTTGCATATATTAACTCAGTTAAGCCTCAGGGAAATCCTGGGAGCTAGGCTCTCAGTATTCCCATTTTACAGAGAAGTAAACTGAAGCCAGATGGCTTGACTAAATGTCTAGAATCACAGAACTGGAGCTGAGGAGGGTAGCTCAGTGGTAAAGCCCTTGTCTAGCATGTGTGACAACATAGGTTTGATCCCAGCACTGCAAAATAAATTAATAAATAAAACAGCTGGGCATGGTGGTGCACACAGTAGCTCCATGCAATTGTTGGAAAGGAGTAGAACAAGTGAAATACTGAAATAATCCCAGCACTCAGAAAGCAGAGACAGGAGGTTCATGAGGAGTTTCAGGTCTTCTAGGCTATGTAATGAGCTCAAAGCTAGCCTGGAAAATACACACTATTTCAAAATCGAGTTGGTTGTCCAGGTTGAGGTAGTTTAGCAATGTGTGCTTGGCTGGCGGGGGTGTGTGGGGAGTGGAGACTGCATGGTCTATGAAGAGCTGACTGGTAGATTCATGTGACCTTTTTAATAATGATGAAAACAGAGCCACAAATATTAAGTTATGTCCCCATTAAAGCAGTAGAAGATTCTTCGTGTCACCTTCCAGTGGCTCAATTCAGTTGTTGGAAAAGAGTAGAACAAGTGAAATACTGAAAATCAAAGAGGAAGAGAACTTCATTCTAGAGTTGTCTTTTTTCTTGACTGCCCTGTGCCCCTGTTTTTCTACTTATTTTAATTTTACTGCATTTATAAGTAGTGAAGACCCAAGAAACAGAATATACATTTAAGAGCTATATGCTAGGAAATTTGCCTTGAAAGCTGCCATTCTGTAGGAGGAAAAATTTATCAAGCTTGCCTCTGATCCCTTTTTTAAAGTAAGATTTCATAGATCCTTAGAGGTTGATGGTTAAGATAATTACAAACATGAATCAGCACACTTTTTTTAGCAGTTACGTGAAAACAATGAGGCTTATGTTCTGAGGGCTTTGTCCTGGGGCAGGTTTACCACTGGAGTTGATTGCTCCAAAGATTTTTGATTGTTTTAACATTATATTTTAATCACAGTACTTTCCTGCTTCAAAGCTACCCATCTTTCTAACTATGACCTTGTTATGAACAGTGTTTGCCCAGGCATTAACTATTTAATCAACATCATAGAGCTACTACTCAAGGAAGTTGGATGAGGTGAACATAGACATAGCTTTTCTCCCTTTCCTTTGTTTTTAAATATAACAGATTTTTTTTTTCATTCTCCTTCCCTTCTTCCTTTCCTTTTTTGGGAATGTGACCGGAACTAGATGTTGAGGGTGAGCCATTGTGGGGACAAAGACAGCAAGGCCCCTGGAGCCAGGATTCTCTGTGCTGCTGCGGAGCTACTTAAGCTCCCTTTTGCCAAGAAAACCTCTCGGGAGAACCAGCTGGAAACCTCAAGGAATTCAGAAAACAGAACCACAGAGGTCACATCCTGGGATCCTGCCCATGAGGTTGGACGCGTCACCCTGCTGAAAAGAGCCACTGGACCTAACTGGCGCAGCAAGACCTCATCCCTCTTGGCTAAATTTCTCGACACCAGTCAGCTAAGTCACCTACATCCACTTTTTGGAAAACATGGAGGACAGGTTGTTTTGAAAGTCAAAGTGGATTTCGAGTAAGCCGCTGACGACACAGTTCCTCCGGTGGCTTTTTAAACAACGGACCTTTACGAACTACAGGAGATTCCTGGCACCAACCCTCTCCATGCTGCCATGATTCTGTGGACTCTGATGTCCGAGGGAACATGTGCTGGAGTCACAGGGACCTTGCCTGGTTGGCACAGCTCTTCCTGAGGCCACGATGGCATGAACCAGTGTAGTGGAGATGGCGCACGAACCATGGATGCTCGAACGGCAGCTTCTCCTCCTGGAAAGGTTGTGCCTTTCAGGAAAAGCCTACCCCACAGAGATTGGAGAAGAAAAAAAGAAGAAGACAAGGTAGAAAACTTGCAGTTTGAAGAGGAGGAAGACTTTCCTTCTTCAAATCCAGAAGGTGGCAAATAGAATCAACCATGCAGACCTACCAGGCCCCTTTCTGGAGTGTGGGAAAATCTGCCTAGTGCCAAGCAACCCTCCAAGACGCTAGTCATCCAAACTGCTGCTGCCGCCTTCTCTGCTGCCTTCACCTCACTAGGATCTCACCATGCAAAGGGATTGATAAACCACCAACCACAGTTCCAAGTGTGTAGAAGCCTGCGGCACTTCCTTCCAAGGCCAGGGCACGGAGAGCTGACAGAATTGGAACACACGTCAGCATCCCCTTCCTCTAGCCGCGAGTCTAGTTTTAGGTACTGGCTGGTGCTGTGGTTCTAAGCTCTCCCAAGAGAGCCCCTCCAGCACGACCCCTCCAGTTGAGACCAGCTCCTCTTGCAGAACCACCAGTAGGAAGAGTGAGTTTCTGAAGACTCTGACAGATGACTTCTCAGAGTGCGGAGACTGGTGCCTCAGCTTATAGCAACCAGCTCTCGCGAGAACTAATCAAGGCGCGGGAGAACGGACTCTCCCACAAGCCAACATTTGCCCATCCACGGGGGTGGAGCCCTCATGACTCAGTCGCTTCCACTAAGCCCCACCTCCTCTCCAAGCTTCCGCTGCTCCACAGCACGATCCTGGGCACCAAGGCTTGGCATACGGCCTTTGGTGGATAAGCTATAGCCCAACCGTAGCAAATGGGGAGGATGATAGGGTTATAAAAGCATAAAGTGTAGAGGACACAGCCCAAGAACTGGCACTAATCAAGAAGTAGGAGTCGGGAGTCCACAGGAGGGCAAAGCCAAAGGAATATTCAGAACGCTGGGCTCGGGGTGGGTGCCTTATCTCTTCGAATTTTTTTTTTTTTTCTCTAGCCTGTCCTTCTGCAGCTTTTCTTTTCCTTAAAGGTATAAATCTTCCTGGGACATCCTGGGTGCTCCGTTGCCTGTCAGTCTGGCCTGCATGCTCCTGCATACACTCACACATGGCTAATGGCAAGGCTAATTGGCACCATTTGAGGGCAAAACCATTGCTAACTCATACCAAGAGTCAAGTCTCCTAACACTGTAACTCCATCTCAAAACTAATTCTTCAAAAGCCAAAGCCAAAACACTGTGCATAGGCTTGTCTGTCCTCCCTGGTCCTGTACCTCTTAGCACATATCACGGGCTATAGAATCCGGCCAACGTGGAAAAGCAAGAGCAGTTCACTGTGCAGAGCGCAGCCTCACTTTGAACCAAGCTTTTTCTCTTCAGCTGCAGTTCAGGCATAGGACCAGGGTCCTCGGCCCTAAACCTACCTTCTGTTTTCTGCTCCATTTTGGGCTTTTGAACTTGTAGAGGTCTTTGGCTCTGTGTTTTTTGCCTTCATTCCTTTTCCTTCTGCCCACTTCAAGAAGAAAGCCCAAGGCTGGGGAGATGGTTTAGTAGAATAAGTGCCTGAGTTCAATCCCTGGTTTAAAAAAAAAAAAAAAAAAAAGGAGGAGAAGGAAGAGGAGGAGAAGGAAGAAGAAGAGGAAGAGGAAGAGGAGGAGGAGGAGGTCCACCCAAGATCGCTAGGATCTGTGTTGTACGCAGCAATCACTTGTTTGTAAGGAAGAGAATTTACCCGGACTAGTAAAAAGGACTGGTGCAGTATGGCAACAAGACGTTTCCCTGCCTCTGTTTCTATAGTAACTGGATCTCATACACCAAAGTGAATGTAAGGCCACCTGCTTTAGAAGAGCCGAGGGAAATTGTAGGACCAAATTTATCACTTTTAGACCCTTCACCTGGATCAAAAATAGTATAAGGGAAGCAAGAGTTCAGAAAGGAAAAGGACTGTGGCAAAGAGATAAATTTGAAGGGAATGATTGTCTATTTGCACCATGAAATGGCACAAATGAAGGGGCCTGCCAACTGAAGGAGAGCAGAGCACAGCACCCCAAAATATGGCATTTTAGCATAATGATTATTTGAAGAACATTGAGAAACAGCAGATGCATAAAAGGCCCTTTACCCCGCCCCTTTCTACTACTAAGCAAGGCATTAATTGGCAATGAAAAAAGTGTTTTCCTTCTTTTTTTTTTTTTTTTTGTCTTTTTGAGACAGGGTCTCACTATGCAGTTCAGGCTGACCTTAAGCTCACTTTGTAGCTCAGGCTGGCTGGTCTTGAACTCACAACAATCCTCCTGCCTCAGCCTCCCGAGTGCTGTCTTCCTTCTATTGGGAGGAGGAAAACACTCATCACATGAAATGTGCAGCAGATGCCCAGGTGAATCTGTACCGACTGACTTCACTAAAGAAACCATTTTCTTCAATTAATTTCCATTCTTATTTTCTAAATTGGTCTTCCACAAATCCTTAATCCAAATACCTTTTCCCTTTTTTTTTTTTTTTTGAGACAGAGTGTTGCTATGAAGTTCAGGCTGCCCCTGAGTTCACTGTGTAGCCTAGGCTGGCCTCAAACTCCTGGAGATCCTCCTGTCTTAGCCTGAGTGCTGGGATAACAGCCGTGCACCATCACACCTGGTACCCTGTATCTGTTAATGTCTCCACAATTTATCATTCTTTGTTAAAATGGTATATAATATTCTGGGTCTAATTGCCTTTTGGGAGTTTTCACTTCTATCAAAGCCCTGGGTCATCTAAAAAAAAATTAACATGAAGTAAAATTTGTGGTGCAAAAGGTTGTAATCTCAACTCCTCGAGAGGCTAAGGCAGAAGGATGATAAATTCAAACCAACTGAACAATTTAGCAATTGGGCAATTTAGCAAGGCCGTGTCTCAAAAAATACTTTTTTAAAGGGTTGGAGACGTAGTTGGGTTATAGACCACTTGCCTAGCATGTGTCCTGGATTTGACCTCTAGTGTGGCAAATAAATTAATTAGTTAATTAAAAATAAAAATAAAATGTATGCATTTCTCCTGTTACTCTGCCTTTTGTCAGCTTAATGTGTGGGCCCAAGTCACACCACCGAAGAAGATAGTAGAAAAGCCTCCTCCCCACACAGATTAAACTCAAGGGAGATGGCTGTCCAGTGACGGTGACCCTTTTCACACTGTGACTTGGGGATTGATGGCTGCCCTAAAAATCCCAGAGATAAAGACAACTCACGTGCTTCTTTAGCACAGTTATCCAGAACCTGCTGGAAATGTAGCTCAGTGGGAGAGCACATGCCTAGTACATCCACCCCCTGAAAAATCCCAGCACCAACAAGGAGAAGAAAAAGAAGGAGCAACAGGAGGAGATGGAAGGGGAGGAGGAGGAAAAAGCGAAGGTGAAGAAAGCCTTTCCAGGTACTAGACACTGTATTGCGTGTTTTATACATATTAATTTATTTAATTCTCCCAACAACCATGTGTGGCAAGTGCCACATGTATTGAAACCTAAACGAAGACATTTTGCTGTTTGTCCTGTATTTTTGAGACAGGATCTCCCACTATTATTAAGGCTGGCTTTGAACTCTCTATGTAGCCCAGACTGGCCTCAAATGTGTGGGCATCCTCCTGCCTCAGCCTCCTGAGTGTTGGGATTACAGAGGTGCACCCCTATGCCCAGTAAAATCAGAAGTTTTAACTCAGCAACACATTGTGAATATTTTCCATTAAAAAATATTTTTCTAGGGGGCTGGGAAGATAGCTCGGTGGAATAAGTGCTTGCCTGGCAAGCGCAAGATCCTGAGTTTGATCCCTGGTATCACACACACAAAAAAAAATCTAGCTATGTATGGTATGATGGTGTCTGTCCTTAATCCAAGCATTTGGGAAGCTGAAGCAGGAAGGTTGTGAGTTCAAGACCAGCCTGTGATGTGCAGTAATACTCTCTCTCTAAAAAGCAAAACAATGGAGGCTGAGGCAGGAGGACTGTTGTGAGTTCGAGACCAGCCTGACCTACAAAGTGAGCTTAAGGCCAGTCTGAACTGCATAGTGAGACCCTGTCTCAAAAAGACAAAAAAAAAAAAAAAAAAAAAAAAGCAAAACAATATGGATTTAATGACTATAGGTCCTCAGTTGTCTTTAGCAGAGCCACAGAGCTCATGGTTAATTATGTAGGTTCTGGAGTTAGCCTGCCTGCTGCCTGTTTTCAAACCCACCTCTGCCAATTCTATACAGTGTGGGCCATTTTTATGAAGGAAATGAATATTCAGAGCCCCAGTATTGGCAGCCTGGATCTCCCCCAAACCTCTTCCCCAGTAGAGTCACCCTTTGCTCGTTAATACTTTGTTTTGTTTGTTCATTTGTATATTTTTTGTTTTGCTTTTTGTTTTTTTACCATTTTGAGCTTGGATTTCACTATGCAGCTCGGGCTGGCCTCAAACTCTCAGCAGCCCTCCTGCCTCAGCCTCCCCAAATGCTGGGTTTACAGGTGTGTGCTATCACATCTCCCAGAAGCAGCGATGAATGAGACAAATGTATTTCCTGCTCTGAGGGGTTTAGATTCTAGGAAAGGAGGCGGGCAGAAACAAGTAAAAAGGCTGAGGAAGAAAAAATATATATAATTCAAATGACAAATCCAATGATGGAAACAAGATGATGCTGAGATGGAGAAAACAACAACTGCTAGAAGATTAAAATTGGCTTGGAGGGGCCAGGGAGTTGGCTCAGTGGAATAAGTGCTTCCCTGGCAAGCGCAAGGGCCTGAGTTCAATCCCCCACTTCTGCAAACAAAAAGAAAAAGAAAAATTGGCTTGGAATTCAGGGTCCCTTCCAATATTTCTACGAAGGTGGAGGGCAATGAGTGTATGACTATTGCTTCCCTCTGGCTCTAACTCCCTTCTGTGGGATTGTTCCAAATGCCTGTCATTTACTAGATTCCTTGTAGGGCCAAATAGGTCACTGTACTCTGGGCCATGTCCAGTCCTGTCCGCCTGCCCGCTCCAACACCCCTACTCCTTCCCACCATGCCACGGTGGACCCTCAGGGGTTCCAGCAGACTATATTCTCCTTCTTGTCTGAAACTGTCATCAGAGGATGGGGAAAAAAATAGGATGCACATTCTAGATCCTGGCTCTGTCACCTATTAGTCATATGACCTGGGGCAAATAATTTAACCAGCTCTATGCCTCAGCTGGTCTTCATGCAAAATGAGATTATTAATATTCTTAACCTTGTAGCATTAATAGATGCAAAGTGCTGAGAGCAACGTCTGAGCATTATTAAATGGTAGCAGTGGTAGCAATTTGTGTCATGCAACACATTTCCTCCATCAGCACTGTGGTAGCTGTCTCATGCACGATGACGCGTTTAATTTTCACAAGACTCCGCAAGGAAAGGTGAATGGTATCACCCCACTTGCAAAAGCACTTAGGGAGCCTTAGAGTGGTCAAGTCACTTTGGGCTCAGGTTTCTGCAACCAGGAAGCAGCTGACCTGGGATTTATACCAGAGATGGCGAAGCTGCATGGGCTCCTCTCTTTCTTCCTCGTGACGCTGCTCCAGCCCTGTACCAAAATGAGCCCTTCTTCTTCCCAGTTGCTCTTGAGCTTGGCTTAATTCCTCACATGCCTCCTTCTTCCAAGACATATTTTGCCAAGGAAGTCCTGGTGGGTCTTTGCAGGCTCATGATTCTGTTCCTTTTCACACATAGGGTTCTGAGGGAATTACATGAGCTCATTGCCTTCCTGCCTTGCAGGCGGTACCATTTTAGCCTCTTCAGCAATTTTCTAGAGTGATGAAAGTTTATTTTCTAGGGCTGGGGGAATAGCTCAGTGGTCTAAGCGCCTGCCTGGCAATTGCTAGGAGGACCTGGGTTTATCCCTGCTACCACGTGCCGTGTTGGCCACCAAAACCAGGCTTGGTGGCATACATCTGTAAGCCCAGCACTGGGGAGGCTGAGACAGGAAGATCACTACAAGTCTGAGCAAGACCCTATATGAAGGAAAGAAAGAAAGAAAGAAAGAAAGAAAGAAAGAAAGAAAGAAAGAAAAGAAAAGAAAAGAAAAGAAAAGAAAAGAAAAGAAAAGAAAAGAAAAGAAAAGAAAAAAGAAAGTTTCCTTGCTAAATTATAAAATCATGGCACACTGCATGTGTACAGGAACTTAGGAATCGATCTGAAGTTTTGTCCAACATTTATCTGACACTTTAATTGTCATCCCTTCGAGGGACACCTCCACATTCCAGATCTATAAGAGTCAAAGCTAGGGGAACTGGATGAAAAACACAGACCTGGAGGTTGCAGAAAAGAGAAGTAGCAGCAATCTGACAAGAACATCCTTAATTTTCAAAATATTTCTAAGTTCCCTCTTCTAAAAAATTATCCTTCTCCAGAGCCAATAAACGATAGCAAACCCTGTCATCTTTGCCAAAGGATGAATTAACATATATTAGTAGATGAACTAGTTTATATGTCAGTAAAATCATGAATTACCTTATATAAATTACTTTATATGTTAATAAAAGCAAAACTATGTATAATAGTATGGTACAGATATGACAAAAGCAATACTTACACAATTTCTGGTGGTATATCTAGCACAAATCTTTTTTTTTTGTCTTTTTGAGACAGGGTCTCACTATGCAGTTCAGGCTGGCCTTAAGCTCACTTTGTAGCTCAGGCTGGTCTCGAACTCACAACAATCCTCCTGCCTCAGCCTCCCGAGTGCTGGGATTACAGGCATGCGCCACCACGCCCGGCTTTAGCACAAATCTTTAAAAAGCACTTGGGGGCTGGTGCTGCAGCTCAGTGATAGAGGTGCAATGTGCTGGATTCAACCCCCAGCACTGCAAAACATAAAAGAAAAGAATTTCTTAATATGTGTTAAGATATAAAAATTTCTCTGCTGGAGCCTTGGCCTATTTAAGACATATTACAGCTGAAACAGAGCAATGAAAACTCAGAAATGACCTACCCGTGATCCAAAAATGCAGTGGATATTTAAGAATTTTTTAAAAATATATTACAGGGAGCTGGCAAGATAGCTCAGCAGACTAAGGTGCCTACTTAGTCTCTGACAAAAGTAAACAAAGGGGATACAAATGAAGGACCATTTTGTATCTGCATATTCAAAATAGTTGGGATAGATATACAGCTACTTTCTCTTAATTCAATGAATAGAAAGATTTGTACTAATAGTGTTTGTGGGCAGGATATCATGTCTGCATCTTGTGCTATGAATAACCACTAAGAAGGCAACAATATGCAATGTATTAATTATTGAAACTGTCCTACTAATCCGTTTTGAAACTGTCTCATTGCTGTTTCTCAATAAAATTATTTTTTTTTAAAAAAAGAAAATTAGCCGGGCGTGGTGGTGCATGCCTGTAATCCCAGCACTCGGGAGGCTAGGGCAGGAGGATTGTTATAAGTTCGAGACCAGCCTGAGCTGCAAAGTGAGCTTAAGGCCAGCCTGAACTGCATAGTGAAACCCTGTCTCAAAAAGACAAAAATAAATAGATAAATAAATAAAATTCTACAATAAACATGAATATGCAGATAAAAAAAATAAAATAAAGTGCCCGCTTAGGCAAGCTTAGGCAAGAGCAGGGACTAAGATCCCCAATACCACACGCTGCACCAGCCCTAGCCCTCAGGGCGGGCTGAGCCGGCCAGAGTCCAGGCCTAGTGGTGCATGCCTCTAATCCCAGCGCTGGGGAGGCTGAGGGCAGGCGGGTCGCCACAAGTCCAAGCTGCATAGTGAGACCCTCCAACACCATATACGCATACATATACATATATGTGTATGTATGTGCATATATGTATATACGTATATATATCTTTTTGTTTTCTGCAAAGCTTTATTCCAGAGGCGCTCAGTCCTTCTTGGCAGCTTCCTTCCTCATGGCGGCCGGCACGTTGCTCTTGGCACCAATGTGCGTCCCCACCCTTTTCTTGATGAACTTGAGGGCGCGCTTGTCTTTGGAGACCTTGAGGAGCTCCGTGGCACACGGCTTGTAGGGGTTGAAGCGCACACCTCCCAGATCACGTCCCCCACGAGCTTGGCGCATTTGGCGGGACGTCCGAGACTGCTGCTGTGCCTCGGTTTGCTCACGTTCTTAGTCACCTTGGGGCCACGGCTGCTCTTCATCAGTGGCTGCGGTGGCAGAAGCTCACTTATCGTTCTTGCAACTTTCTCTTTTCTTTCGTTTCTTAATTTTTTTAATTTCGTTTATTTTATTGCTACTTTCTGAAGCAGTTCTGGAAATGTCTTTAGGCTGCACTAGTGTTAGCTATTTCCACCGAATCAATGCAATCTACTGCTTTACCTCTTGTTGCCTTCTATAGTCTTGTACCTTCCAGCGCCTCAGAGTGGTGCTGATAGCTTAATCTGGTTAAAGGCTTGCAAAGAGCTTGGAGGGGAGGGATGATCATTACTTGAGGGACAATGAAGAGCTTGGATTTCTTTTCCTTCCCCACTGGTGCGTGCAAAGCCGTTGTCCAGGCCTGCAGATGTGGGAGTTACCATAGATTAGGTGTCTTGTTAAGTCCTGAAGCCTTTCACAGGCGTGGAAACAAGTGATATTTAGGGAGAGGATGTGGTCAGCGGAGAGTCATGCAGGAAGTAAGCAAGCGATCAGTCTCCATGTGATCCTAGACCCCATGCTCCTTCACCAGCCGTGTCTCTGACAAAGACTCAGACACTGAAATCAACTCCGGCATGGAAATGCTGGGCTGGTGGAGGGGGGGGGATGTGTGGCTGCCAGGCCTAGCGGGCACCCGCTCAACCCCAGAGGTGCTTCCTAGGTGGAAAGCCCAATGGTCCCAGCATGGTCTTGGCAGATGCCCATGGGTACAGCCAAGAGATGGGCTATAGGCAAATCCTGAAACTACGTTCAGGAGCAGTGAGAAAACTGAGTAGGGAAACTGAGACAGTATCTCACTCAAGGACCAGGCCAATATGGCAGAAGGAAAAGGCTGTACAGTCCCTTATGGGTCTCCACTGGCCTCCTGCAACATTTTATCCTCTTTTCTGCTTTTCCCACAGCAGTAAAAGGGTAAATTCACCTTCCGCCATAGCAGCCATTGAAGAACAGTAGCCATGGCCCTCCGTTATCCCACGACCGTGGGCCTCCACAAGGGCCACAAGGTGACTAAAAATGTAAGCAAACCGAGGCTCAGCCACTGTCGCAGATGCCTCGTCAAACACACCCCTATGGGCAGCACACCGTGCAGCTGCTCGAGGTCTCCAAGGACAAATGCGCCCTCAAGTTCCACCAAGAGAAGGGTGGGACACACATCTGTGTGTCCCAAGAGGAAAGTGTGAGGAGCAGAGCAGCGTGCTGGCCGCCATGAGGAAGGCAGCTGCCAGGGACTGAGGCCCTCTGGAATAAAGCTTGGCAGAAAGTTTTTAAGAAGGAGGGGGTGGGGTAATTCAAGGACAACACCTGATTCTTCTGGGAATCACCCCCCTGTTGGCCAGCCCAACTGCAAATGGATACAGGAGGTCAAATTGGTTCTGGACCACTCGTTCCCACTTATCCACACCCACCTCTGCTGAGCTTGAGTCTGAGACTGAGCTGTGTGTGACCCCAGGAGGCCCCCAGGGAGGTGCCACAAGCTGAGGAAGCAAGGCCAAGGAAGGAAGTGCCCCCGCTGGGGACTTGTTCTCCCGCCCTGGAATCTTATAAGAAACAAGAAGTTCCTTCCATGTGTCCAAGCCTCTTACCCCCATCCTCTAAAACCAGGGCTGCTGAGCCTGTTGGTGCACGCCGGTCACCCAACCACTTGGGAGGCTGAGGCTGGAGGACTGCAGTGAGTTCCTGGCTAGTTTGGACTCTGTAATGAGTTCAAAGCCATCCAGGACTACATAAGTGAGACCTTGTCTCAAAAAGCAAAACTAGAAGAGAGGGAGGAGGTGAGGGAGAGAAAGGAAGGAAAAGGAAGAAAAGCAAGAGAATAAGCCACTAGCACACTTTTCCCCTTTCTGTACACTGTTTTGTTGTTGTTGTTGTTGTTGTTGTTGCTTTTGGTGGAACCAGGGATTGAACTCACTATACACTGTTAAGAGGGCTAGGGAAGGGATTGTGTCAGCAGCGGACAGAATGGAAGCTGGGTTCTGAGTTCCTGTCCCACCCACAAGGCTACTGCATCCTGAGTCACTTCCCTAACAGTGAGAAAAGTCTAGAGTCTGTCGGTGTGAGACCTTCTGGGGTGAGACACTTCGAGGTGGCCAAGGTCTTCCCTGAGCGCAGGGGAAGGTGGCAGGGAGGCCACACCCAGCTGCAGCCCCAGCGTCCACCCCAGAATCACCATCTCCTGCGCTCAGGCCTGGCCCAGCCGTGCTGGGTGAAGGATAGGAAGAATGGAAGCAGGGTGCCCCTGGCGTTGCTAGTTCCTTGCATCCTCGTACTCCCCGACAATGCCAAGGTTCTCTGCTCTCACCATTCTATAAATGAAGTTTTCTTATTAGTTCGGATTCTTTGCCTTAGAATTGATGATCCACTGAAGTGAATGATTCCCCCCCCCCAAAAAAAAAGGAGGCAAAGAGAACATATTTTATTTTATTATTTTTGTTTTTGTATTTTTTGTGGTTTTACTGAAGCACAAATAAACATGCACACAGGCCGTCTACTCGTTTTCTTCACTACGCAGCCTGGCATAGGGACTGGTGACTCGGACAGCTGGCTGGGCTGCTGTTTCCACGATGGCCTTGCGGTTCTTAGAGGAGACGTCGTGAGCAATCTCCACGCAGTAAGACTTGTTGCACCTCAGCGGCACCTCCAGCCCCGTAACACTGTGCACCAGGAACTTCCGGAAGCCACTGGGCAGCCCGTGCTTTGCCTTTCTGTTACTTCCATAACCTGTGCTGGGCATCAAGATCTGGCCCTTGAACCTCCTCCGTACCCTGCTGTCGATGCCTCTGGGTTTCCGCCAGTTGTGCTTAATTTTGCCGTATCAGTCTGACTGGTGCCGGATGAACTTCTTGGTCCTCTTTTTTGACGATCTTGAGCATCAC
The DNA here is from genome assembly GCA_004027165.1 of Ctenomys sociabilis. Taxonomy (NCBI): domain Eukaryota; kingdom Metazoa; phylum Chordata; class Mammalia; order Rodentia; family Ctenomyidae; genus Ctenomys; species Ctenomys sociabilis. Next base: position 20,560 of record PVKA01034332.1, read on the forward strand.
GAGGGGTCTGAGGGCCACCGTGGTGCCAAGTGGGAGATGGCTGCCACCTCTGTAGGCAGCGCCGAGGAAGAGAGCAGAAGGGAACGCGTTTTAAAGCTCAGAGGACACGCCTTGGAGTGCAGGGACATCGATAATAACAAAGAATGCTTATTTGGTACTCAGTATGTGTTAGGTATTGTTCTACACGATTTTGATCTACAGATGAGGGCCAGAGTACAGAAAAGTTAAATGATTCCCCCAGGGTCACACAGCATCTGAGCCAAGGCAGATGGGAACCAGAGACTGTGCCAGTAGCCATTGCCTGGGGTCACCTAAGACAGAGCTTGCTGTCTGGCAGAGGCCTAAGAAAGCCAGGAATGAGGGCTTTCTTCCTTCTTGCTGCAAATCAGCTTTCTGGTGGAAAATGGCCCTTGCCAAGTTCTGGAACTCTAATCTCTTCCTCCCTACTGGAAACCCAGATAGTGAGAAGCACAGAGAGAACTTGAGCTTGGATGGCTTTTGTACACAAATGCTCCTTTGTGAGCACAAGTCATTCTCCTGTGCGATGGCAAGGAGACACCACTTCTTCCTTTTCTCCCCATCCATACCCTTTAGCATAGAACTGCAAGGGCCAGCCCAATAGCTCAGTGGATTAAAACGCCTGCTTAGGTAGATGCCAGGGCTTGGGAGTTCAATCCCTAGGCCTGCTGGGCCAGCCCAGCCCCTGAGACACGCTGAGATGATGATTGAGAATGGGGGTGGTGGTGGGTGCCTGTAATCCCAGCACTTGGGAGGCTGTAAACAGGTGAATCACTACAAGTCTGATCTATGCAGTGAGACCCCGTAGGCCCATAGACCCTATAAAAATACAAAAAAAAAAAAAGAACTGCAATGCCCCATCAGTCTGCAACTGGGCTTAGTCATATGACTTGCTTTGGCCAATAAGATATTAGGATAGAGAATATTTTCCTAAAAGCACCTCTGTTAAAGGCTTGGTCCCCAGGGTTGCACTAGGGGGCATAAGTCTTTAGGCCACTGGGGATGTGCCCTGAACAGGACTGTGGGACCCTTGCTCTTCTCTTCTTTCTCTGCTTCCTAACCCCTGGGGTGAGCATGCTGTGATGTCTAGCTGTCTCCAGAACCTAAAACAATGGAGCCACCTGATCTTGGACCACGACCCCCAGGACCACATGTGGAGGACTGTCGAGGCGACTCTCCCTGGAGGAGGTGCGATTGTCTCCATTTTGGCTGAACCTGGCTCTCTTTCCATGATGTATACAGAGCTGGCTTGGACTTTTCCTTATCCCGCAATTGGCCCTAAGCAATGCATACCAGTCCAGTCCAGGTGCTGAGGTCTAGTTTTTGAAGAAAGGCGACAATAAAGTGTTTCCCTGGCTTCCTGTAGCTCCGAAGTGTGAACCGAAGCAGGGGGACCCAGATGTAGAATCTCATTAGATATCGCCCCTCCTGGTGGCAGAGGCCACACTACAGTGAAAATGTCTACCACCTAATACTAGGTCTTTCGATCCTTTGGTTCTTGTTTGTTTGTTTTTGTCTTTTTGACAAAACCAAAAACAATTCAAGCTGGCCTTAAACTCACTTTGTAGCTCAGGCTGGTCTCGAACTCGCAACAATCCTCCTGTCTCAGCCTCCCGCGTGCTGGGATTACAGGCATGCGCCACCACGCCCGGCTGATCCTTTGGTTCTTATCTCTAAACTTTCTTCTCTAGCAACTGGGCCATAAGTTGCTTCTTCATCTTTCACCCACGTCTTTCCAATAAATTCTCCTTTCCTGAAAACAGGTGGAGATGGTGCCTGTGGCTTATAACCAAGCAACCTACCTGCTACTCCACCCTACAGATCCCAATCCAAGACCCAGGCCTGCAACGTACCAGCTGGTCACTACCGAGGGACTGGAGGGGCCTATGAACTGCTAAGAGGTTCTTCAGCCCTGTTACACCCAATAGCCCCTGGGAAATGGTGACCGGTTGCTGGCCTTGCCTTGAAAGGGATCCAATGTATCTCCTCCTTGCATCTCACCAGAAAGGATCTGGCCTGGTAACTCATGCTTAGATCATAGAATGTTCCTGATAAGTTCTGGCCCTAGTATAAATTGCTAAAATCATTACGGTGGTCATCTAATATGGCCTTTTAAAACAAAAGCCTATCTTCCCAAGACCACCTCCCCACTTCTCCTCCAACTCAGCCCAGGGTACAATTTCCTTTCACCCTTCCCACCACCTCAGGGAAGACCCCCAATCAGTTTCTCAGGTATATCTAAACATCCCCTTGAAACTCCACCCCTAGGGCCTGGGAGATGGCTCAGTAGAATGAGCACTTGCTTCCCTGAGTTCAATCCCCGGTTCTGCCAAAAAAAAAAAGAAAGAAAGAAAAAAAAAATCCTCTTCAAACTCCAGCCCTGGCAAAAGGCCATAAAAGCCTCAACCTCCCTTTGTTCCAACTGAGAGAATCCCAAATTCGCTCTGAGTCCTCAAAGAAAATAAAGCCCCTTTCTTTCCCTTTTTCTTTCTGCCCGTTTATCTGCTGCGTCAGGCACCAGAAAAAAAGAAAACCTATCAGTTCCCATGTATATCTTTGAGGGGTCTTTCAATCTTAAGGTACAAAGGGACACCTGCAGTAGTCTCCGTGGAAATACTGACAGCAGCAGCCTCAGAGCTGTTGTCCTCATCAGCTGGCTTCTGGAGCATGGCCTTGGCTATTACCTAGCTGACCACCATCCTATTTTCTGAGACTGGTTCACCCACTTTCCTCTCATTTCTGGGGTATACCTGTTGTCCTTCTGGTCAGATTTAATTTCCTATTTCCAAGAACTCTGCCTAAAGCTGGATACTGTGTTGTATACCTGTAATCCCACTACTTGGGAGGCAGAGGCAAGAGGATCCCTGTGAGGTTTGAGGCCAGCCTGGGCTACAAAATGAGTTCAAGTCCAGCTTGAACTGCATAGTGAGGCCCTGCCTTAAAAACAAACAAACAAACAAACAAACAA
>PVKA01034333.1:0-23542 GCA_004027165.1 Ctenomys sociabilis
CAGCTCAGACTCAAAAGTGATCCTCCTGTCTCAGCCTCCCTAGCACCGGGATTATAGTCATGCGCCACTATGTCCAGTTTTGGTGGCCAGCTCAGTGCAGTGCCAGCATGGAATGTAGGGGGTCAAACCCAGGTTCCTGTGCTTACTAAGCAGGTGTTTTGACCTCTGAATTATCTCCTCATTCCAGGATAAATCTTCAAGTATTATCTTTTTAGAAAACAGTTTCCCAAAATTTAAGGTCTCGCCATTGATATTCACATTAAATTACAGATACATTGCTGATATTGACCCCATTGGATTTGAGCAGAAAGTGAATGACCACATTTGAACTTGGAACTAGTGTTAGACTAACGCCTGAAGAATGGAGTAATAATTTGTTGGTAGCAATTTTAAAAAAGAAAAAAGTCTGGGCTTGGGGCAAGGATAAGAGACAGGAAACTAGAAAACATGCTCTCATGGAACTGAGTCTAGAGCCAAGGCAGACATTTAACAATTTATGATGATGAATGGAGGCTAGTAAAGAACAAGTCAAGGACTTTCAGAACCCAGCTGGTGACACAAATGGTCTTGAGGGGAGATACAGAAAGGCCTCTTCAGGAAATTAAGTCCAAATTAGAAGTATAATTAACAGTTTTTATACAGGTACAAAAGGGCTTGGAAGGGAAAGTATGCTCAGCTTAATGTTCAGTAGGATTGTAACATTCAGAGGGTAAAGGGAAGCACAAAGCAAGATTAGGCTGAAAAAGGCAAGGAAAATTATGAAGGCAAACTGTAGTCAGAATATGGGATTTACCTTGTTGGCAGTGAGAGCCAATGAAGATTTTATCAGGCTAGCTTTGTTATGGCTGCAGCTGACTGGAAAGGTTCATGAAGGATAAGGAGATGTTACACAGAGATGAGAAAGACATGAAGGTGAATAAATGTAAGAGTTATTTAGCAAGGCAGAATCAACAGCCTTGTTGACCAAATGAACATGGAGGTAGGAGAGACAGATATTATATTAGAAATAAGAAAGAGGAGAACTATGACTAAAGAAAGAGAGGTGAATTTGAAAATCTGAGATATTTAAGGAAGGAGGTGGTATAGGCAATCAGAGCTAGAAGTTTATAAGAAGTCTGAAGTAGGGTCGAAGATACAGCTCAGCAGTACAGCAGCTACATGGCAAACATAAGGTCATGAATTTGACTCCTGGCACCTCCTTCTCCCAGTCCAAAGTAAATACGTAGATTTGGAAATTGCCAGCTTAGGTGATGGAGAGAGTGTGTACCTGACACAGAGGACAGTGATAAACCTGGTCAGAGCAATTCAATACACTGTTAAGGACAGAAGATTAGAATGTGTTAAGGAGTGGGAGATAGGAAAGATGTAGAGATAAACTACCTAGGTAAAGGAGATGGTATAATACCTCACAGGTGAGAGAGGGAAAATTTATTTTTTTCTTAACATAAAAAACGTGAGCATTTTACATGGTGGTACATTTCCATAATCCCAGACCTCTGGAAGGCTGATGAAGGAGGATGGCAAGTTCTGGTCTAATTCAGGCAACTTAGCAAAACCCTGTCCCAAAATAAAAAATGGGCTAGGGATGTAGCTCAGTGCAATGGCTGAGTTCCATTCATAGTACTATAGACAGGCAGGCAGGCAAGCAGGCAAAAGAAGGCAAAGCAAAGCAAGAGATGTGAGCAAGTTAAAATGATGACATATGGAATCAGTAAAGTTAAAGATATAGAAGAGTATAATCAATAAATGAGATGAGTATAAAAGCATCAAAGAAAGCCCAAAGGGGTAAGATGCAGTACTAAGATAAGGAGATAAACCCAAGGGCTGGAGGTATAGTTCAGTGGTAGAGAACTTGTCTAGTATGGCAAGGCACAATGTTGAATTTTCAACACAACCAAAACAATACCCAACAAGGAAATAAACCTAAAAAGAAATATATAGTTCATTTACACCAAGAAATGGAGATAGTATGACCATACCAACTATGTTATTTAATTCTCTTATGCTAGAACTTGTACATAGGTATAGGGTAAAACAAATAGCACTTGGTGGGCTTACCAGTTTAATATTTTGTTGCTGTTTCCTGCATAACTGTAGGCTTTGAATGAGGTCAAATAGGGCAATTAAAATTTAGTAGAAAACTTTTTGCCTCATTACCTTAGAGAACCAGAAAACATATCCTGGAAAAACCATAGTTGTAGGAAAACAAGGAGTTAAGACTATATATGGGGGGGGAGGGGGGGATAACCAAAAGAGGAACCCAAATAATATACATAAATTCTGCCTAAATTTCTTACCAACCTCTAAAACTCACAGGAACTCATACTGCAAGGAATTAATGATTATATAGTTGAGTATTTCTTTTTCTTTTCTTTTTTTGCAGAACTAGGGATTGAACTCAGACCCTTGCACTTGCCAGGGAAGCACTTACTCTACTGAGCCATCTCCCTGGCCCCTAACTGAGTATTTCTACTGCACAAGGGAATTTGGAATTGGAGGTAAATGAAATTAACTGCTTGACAGAAAACAAAAACCAATATACAATGGTAACAACTGTATGTTGTTACCATATATAACAATACACAATGTGATCCACATTGCCCAGGAAACAACTCCAAATTATTTGATAAACAAAGAAAAAGGAAACTTGGGCATGGTGGCACACACCTATATTCTCTAGGAGACTAAAAGAGAAAGATGGTAAGTTTGAGTATAGCATGGGACAACTTAGCAAGACCCTGGTTAAAAGTTGCTAGGGTTATACTCCTGAGTTCATTCCTCAATACCAAAAACAAAACAAAACAAAAAGCCACAATATTTTTTATTTTTGATACAGGGTCCCATGCAGTTCAGACTTGTAATGATCCTCTTGTCTCAGCCTCCCCAATACGGGGACAGCAGGCCTGTGTCAACAGGCAAGTTCCAGGCCCCCACAGCATGGGGTAACAGGGATCTGCATGGGTAACAGGGATTGGGGACCTTGTGCTTGGTGGGCAGGTGCTTTGCCTCTGAGCTATCTCCCCAGCTCAAAACCACAGTATTTAAAAAAAACAAAAGCTTATCTGATGATGGCCTATATGATAAATTACCAGAAAAGAATTTGAAAGCAGGCATTGTAAATGTGATCGATATCTTAAAGAAAAATTCACTCAGTGGATCAAGAAATAAGAAATTTTAGCTGAAAAAGAGTTCTGAGAGTACAAGAGAGTAACTCCCTGAGATATGATGGAAACAGCAGTCTAAAACTGTAAAGCAGACATTCAGAAAGGCCTTCTGGGGGCTGGAGAGATAGCTGGGAGGTCTTGTCACCCCAGAACCTCGAGCACTATGGTGCCTCAGTGCCAGCCACAGAAACCAGGTGTGGAAATCCTATAATCCCAGCACTGGGAAGGCTAAGACAAAAGGATCACGAGTCTGAGCTGTATAGCAAGATCTTGCACCAAATGCATAAACGAACGATTAAAGAAAAACGAAAGGCCCCATGGTAGCTGGGCATGGTGACATGTGCCTATAATTACAGCACTCTGGAGGCTGAGGCAGGAAGAAGGCTAGCATGGGCTACACAGCTGAACTCAAGGCTAGATGGAATTACATAGTGCGACCCTGTGTCCAAAAAAAGGTTCTCTGAAAAAAGTTTCCACTCAAGAATTATAAATAGTTTTTAGAAGAATTGGAAATCTGTACCTCACTGAAGGTAATCACAGTAACAATAAATCTTCAATTTAATCTATCTCCTTAGTAGACTAACTCAAATTCCCATAGTTTTAAGATTGATCAGGAGGGAAGAATACATTCCAAGACATCAAATCACTGCATTTATGTAAGAGACTCAACTTTCACCAAAGAATTGTAAGAATATAGTACACAAGAAGGAAAACAACATATTTAACTCACTATATCACGACTCATATAATTTTTAAAAAGATTTAAATATGGCACAGTTGTTAGAACTATCAGGAAAGGCATTTAAAATAACAATGATTACTATGTCAAAGTCTCTAATAGAAATGGTAGAAAATAAGGAATATTACATAAGATTTTATATAGTATTTGATTTTCTTATTGTTACAATTTCTCTGCAGAAATTAGACAAAACTGAAAACTGTGTTCCTAGTCCTTGAGGTTATATATACACCCATCCTCCATGCCACACGCACCCTTTCTTGGGATATATGGCATACAGAAGCTCTAATTTTGTTTTTTTAGACAGGGTCTCGGGTAGTTTTGAACTCATAATGAAGAGATTCAGCACAGGGACTGAGGTGCCACAAGCCCTGCTGGGCCCACCTCCAGGGATGCTGAGTCAGCCACCAAGACCTGGCATGATAGTGCACACCTGTGATCCCAGCACTGGGGAGGCTGAAAACAGGACCATCACTAGGAGTGTGAGCTGCACAGTGAGACTGTATCAAATACATTAAAAAAAAAAAAAAAAAAAAAAGATGACACCAGACTTGTAATTCTCCTGCCTGTCTCAGTCTACAGAATAGCTGGAATTACTTGATGCCATATGCTACCATATCCATCTATAGTAGCTATATTAATATCAGACAAGAAAGACATCAGAATAAGGGGTGCAATCAGAGACAAAAGAGAATCATTGCATAATAACTGTTCCATACTATAAGAACCTAAATGTGTATCCACCTACCAACAGAGCTTTAAGCTATGTGAGGTGAAAACTGACAGAACTGCAAAGAAAAATATATTTATAACTACTACTTAGAGAGCTCAAAATTCTTCTCAGTATTTGATAAAAAGAATATACGGAAAAATCAGCAAGGATGTAGAAGACCTAGACTGAGAAAATATTTGTAACTAATTAAACTCAACTAGCAATCATTTATAAAATATTCTATCCAACAACTATAAAATAAATGCATGCTGCTATGTGAGAGAATTCAGGCTGAGAAAGGCTATATATATAGTTGGGCACGGTGGTACAGGCCTATCATCTTAGGCCTCAGGAGGCTGGGGCAGCAGGATTACTGTGAGTTCAAAGCCAGCCTGGATTATTTAGTGAGATCCTGTCAACAAACAAACAAACAAACAAAAAGTTATATAAAAATGCTACATTCTGTACAATTTCATTTATATAGTTTTCTGGAAAAGGCAGAACTAACAGAGATGGGAAAATGAATCAGTATGAAATAACAACTATGCTTGGACTAATCAACTTCCTACAGCATCTACAGTTAGCATCATTTAATAGGATACAGTCTGCACAGCATGTTGCCAGGTATTTTCTGTTGCACAAACATCTGAGGAGTATGTGCACATGAACCTAGACAGTACAGCATTCTACACTCTTGAATTACATGTGGTGTAGCTACCTTTGCACATGCTGTCCATTGTTGAAATATACATTGTGTAGAACTGTTCTGAATTCATAAAAGAAGCAACAATAACAACACATTGATATTGGGGGAATCTCAGGCTCTTCAACCAGTCACACCACCCAGAAGAGGTGTCTGTTAACATTCTAGATCTCTTAATATCACTGTGTAAGTAGAAATAGTAAAGATCTTTCCAACTACCTATGTCATAATAGCTGCTTACCTCTTCTACTGCTAGCAGATCCATGCTTTTCTGCTAAAGCCACAATGCTAGTCATATACTACTACCTGCAAAAGTTCATTGCAATAACAGCAATCATAACCCTAGCCATAGAACTCAACTGCCAACAATATCAACAAAAGATCAGTGATTAGCCCATTTATAGTAAGATCCCTGGTCTGAAATATCTTCTTGTATCTGATAACCAGGTGTGGTGCTAAAATGCAGCAAGCCAAAAAGTCACATTACAGAGCCGGGCGTGGTGGCACAGGCCTGTAATCCCAGCACTCGGGAGGCTGAGGCAGCGGGATTGTTGTGAGTTTGAGACCAGCCTGAGAGACAAAGTGAGCTTACGGCCAGCCTGAACCCTGTCTCAAAAAGACCAAAAAAAAAAAAAAAAAAAGTCACATTACACCATATTTAACTAGAAAAGCAAAATTATCTTAAGTATAAACAGAACAAGCGACAGCAATTTTTAAAATTTCAGTAATAATGTCACTGAAATCTACAAAACAAAAATCACAGACTTTCTCTCAAGACAAATGAGACAAACAAGGAAAAAAAGCAGCACAAGATGATATACCTTGGAAATCCTACATTCTAAGCATAGTGTGGGTTATGACAATGGCTTTTTATGGACAACAATCATTTGCTTGTTCTCAGTCTTATGGAGCTCTGCCATAAAGATAAACTGAATCATTTGTAATATGCAGGATGCATCTTTTTCTTTGTTTCAGGTTTCTGAGATAATTCACTATGTAGCCTAGCCTCCCTTTAATTCAAGGTGATCCTTCTGCCTCAGTCTCCCAAAAGCTAGGATTACAGATGTGTACCACCAGGTCCAGCAAGGAATGCATCGTGAGACCATAGTATCAACTGAAATAAATCTAATATACAAGCTTTTCACATGATTTCTCTTTAATGAGAAACCTAAACTATAAAGAGAAAAATAAGGGCTTTGCCAGACAGCTCAGTCATTTAAAGCACTGCTTAGGTAAATGCAGTCAGGCACATAGGACTGTGGTTCAATTCCCAGCTCCAGAAGCTGGGCCAGAACTGCCCTGAAGGCAGCCAGAAGTAGAAAAAACAAAACAAAACAAAAAAAAAACCTCCTTCTCAAATTTTTAGGGCCAGGGAGATAAACAGCCTGGTAGAATAAGGGCCTGCCTAGAAAGCACAGGGTCCTGAGTTCAATCCCTGGTACCAGGAAAAAAAAAAAGAGCAAAATAAAAGATCCATATAGAAAGTAGAGAAATACATCTTTCTCAAATGGGAAGGAGATCAAGAGATGGAGGGTGGGGGAATAGAAAAAGATGTACTATGTACACGTACCAGCTCCCCACAAAGAATGTAAATATTATGTGCTGCAAACATGTACTAATTTAAAAAAAAAATCACTGTATCAACAACTTCCCAGATAAAAATTCACTTAAAATGCTTTCCCTGCTAGCTGTATTTGCAACATTCTAACTAAGCACTATTTGAAATGAGATCAGCATTAATACAAGCTGTAGATATATCCATGCTCAATGGTACTGCCATGGATACACCACCAGATAATAAAGTACAGAGATCCAGGAACAGATTCTTAAGGCATTTAATCTGTCTTAAGTAACCTTGGCCCACAGATCTTCCACACTCATTTTCCATCCACAAAAGCCAAGAAAACAGAAATAACTAAATGGTGTAAGTTGATTCTTTCCTAAGTTAGCTGGGGTATTCGGAAAAATGGAATTTTCAAGCTACCTTTCTTGGATGGCCTAGGATTTTGTGTTTGAAAAAGTGACTAAAGTAAAGCTATTTTTCCCAATAAACCTTGCCCAGCTATGGCACACGCAAGCTCAATCTAGAAGGCAGCCATGGAGAACTAGAGGCAATAAGGACTGGCTGTAGAGTAGGATTGCTCCCAAGACCAAAAGTAATGATCTGAGTCACTTTTTAGATCTCACTTAGGTCATGCGGACTTGCTACCCTCTGCTGTTTCAGGATCATCCAGTGTCCTCCAGACATGGGTCTCACCTATTGAACTTTTCAGACTAGCATCACATGGCCATGGCCAAGCTAAAACCAAGGCTCTAGACCACCGGCAAAGAGTTACACACACTCTCAAGGGCTACGATGTGCCTGGCTCCCATCTGTGACCATGCTGACACAGAATGAAGGTAAAAAGGCCTATTTTATTGATAGAAAAAGGATACTGGTAACAAAGGTTGAGTGCTCCTGAACCATTAGTTTCCACCTCTGCTGCTCTTAATGAATGTATTTCTTTGAAGAAGCCCAGGACACAACATGTAGAGTTGCTTTCTCACAGCTTCTTGCTAACAATAAGAAAAATCCTGCAGAAGCTGACTGCCTACAATCTTTTACTTATAAACGATTAAGACCTATCATTCATAGCCATTTATATTACTAAGAAAAAGTTCACACAGAAACTGTTATAATAAAATCTAACTGTGGAAGGATAATGGAAAGGGGACATAAAATGTGTCATGAACAATGTACCAATTCCCCATGATGAATTCAATCATTATGCACTATAAACATTAACTAATAAACATAAAAATCTTAAAAAATAAAATAAAATCTAGCAGCTGGCGATGTAGCTCAATGGTACAGTGCTTGCCTAACATCCCCTGTACCACAAAACAAAACAAAAAATAAATAAAATTCTTTGTTTCTATTTCTTTTAATAATACAATTCTAACTGTGGACATTTAGTATAGGCTTAAATTTGTGATCAGCACTTTCAGGCTTAACTCTTCTTTCATTTAATCATTTATAATTGCTTGAAGAACTCAGGATTTCTAATGGTGCTAAGAACACTTCAGTGAGCAAAAATGACAAATTCTGTCACACAGACCTTACAATCTAATAGGAGAAAGACAATAAAAAGTACAGACCCAAAAATTATGTTAAGATATTAAGAAAAAAGTGATGAGAAGCAAGCAGGGTACAGGGTATGTAAGAGATGGGTGTCATATGAACATATTTCCAATTTTAACTGTGACACGCAGAGCCTCACTGGAGAGGTTTGGTTTGATTGAAACCTTGAAAAAAAGCATGAGAAGAGCCACCTAGATGCCCAGGTAGTATCCTAGCAGGGGAACAGCCAGGATGAGGTCACTAAATCAAGAGCATATCAAGTGCTGACTGGCAAAGATGCCCACGTGTCTAAGCAGAGTGAGGAAAAGAGAAAGGGATGAGGCCAGAGAAATGTCTGAGGCTAGGTGGGAAGGTTCTAGAAGTCACCAGAAGAACCTTGGCTCTTCCTCTGGAAAAAATGCAAGCAAGTAAGTTTGAGTAGTAAAATATGTTCCAATTTCTATTTCCAGGGCTGGGCATTCAGTTTAATGGTAGAGCACTTGCCTGCCATGTGTTAGACAAAATCAATCTCCAGCATACAAATAAAAAATACATATGTACATGCATTTTTTTTTTTTTGGCGGAACCAGGGATTGAACTTAGGTCCTTGCGCTTGCCAGGGAAGCACTTATGCCACTGAGCCATCTCCCCAGCCCCGCATATTTTTAAAAATCTTGGGCCAGGAAGATGGCTCAGTAGAGTAAGTGCTTGCTTCTCTGGCAAGCGCAAGGAGCTGAGTTCAATCCCCAGTTTGGCATAAATAAATAAATAAATAAATAAATAAATAAATAAATAAATAAATAAATAAATACTTTTTTCAAGCTCTAAGGTTTTGAATAGACTGAGTAGTGGATAAGAAATCTTTTATCAGAATCCAGGTGAGGGATAACGGTGCCTTAGATAACAGAGTTAACAGTAGAAAGAACAGCAATGTTCTGATTCTGGAGAAATTTTGGAAGTTGAGCCATTGGATTTTCTAAACAACTAAACAGATCTAAATGAAGAAAGGCGTTTAGGACAACTTCAAGATTTCTGTAAGATGTCACTGCCATTAACTGAGATGGAAAGGCAGTTATATCTAGAATAATTTGGGAAATATGAGAATACTGTCCTAGACATATTCAGTCTGAGAATATTCAATACTGAAATCCTGATACCAAGCATAAATTGAAGATGTGAGCCTGGAATCCAGAAGCAAGGTATAGGCCAGAGATACAAATCTGCTATCTTGAATGCTTTTTTAAGTTATATTTAAAGCCCTGAGATAAGAGACAAAAACAAAGAGAATGGATATAGACAAAGAAATATGGCCCAGGGTCTGAGCTCTGGAACATATCATCATTTGGAGGTCAAGAGGAAGATAGGAGCCAGCACAAGTGTAGAGAATAGTATGGGAGAGAGGAGAAGATGCAAGAGTATGATGTGAGAAAACCCAGATAGATAGATCTAGGAAAGAAAGCATTTGGGCTTGGTATTCAGATGTCCTCTCAAAGCTGTGTGTGCTCACAGGTGGAACTTTTCAGAGGTGGCTGGGATTAAGGGTATATGATTTCTACATTTGTCCATTGTTTGGTTTGACATAGTTTTGGGTATGGATAATGGAAAGGTGCACTAGAGTGTAGGTGGCACCCCTGAAAGCACAAGTAGCTTGGAAAAGATAAAAAGGAGAGGCAGGCTGTGGCTGCTCCTGCTGTTTCTTTGTTACTTGACTATGTTGCTGCCCTCCTGTCTTCTTCCCACTGTAAACTGTTTCTCCTCTGTGATGCCCCTCTGCCATGTTAACCCATCTTGGAGTCAGCCACCTAGGAAATGAAACCCTGATAAACCATGAGACAAAATAAGCCTTTCCTCCTTTAACTTTTGGGTGTTGGATGTTTTGTTTCAGCAATGAGTAAAGTAAGAAGAACAGGAGTGCTAAACAGCATCAAATGTTGTTGAGAAATTGGGTAGCAGAGCCAAATGTGTGGTAAAACATCAACAATAGTCGTGTTGGTGGAATATAGAGGTGGAGGTCTGAAAGATAGGAAAGACCAGGGGAAGAATTTAAGTATCCTGTGAGCTAAATGTTCATTATTACTCTCCATTTATATATGAGGAAGTAGCACCAAAGAATAAAGCCAAGGGGAGGCATATAAGCCCTGTGCTACACTCAAAATTCTTTGAGGATCCACGTGTGAGGTGGAACATAAAATATAGAGACAAAGCATTAAGTCAATGGAACTTTAAACTTTCCATTATTTATTCCCACAGAAAAGGACCCGCCAAGTGGAGAGAAGCCCAGGGTATAAGTGACCAAATGAAGCAAAGCCAAGAAGCAGGCAAGTCTTAGTGTAAGTAAGGTGGCAGCAGTGCCATATCTTCCATTCCACTGCACTCAGAGTGTGTAACACTAGCTTAACAGAACAGTAAAGACTGACAGGTATGGGAGCCTGTTCAATTACCAAACTTTACTCTTCAACTACTGGTATTACATGCAGCTATAGAATCAATCCTTTCAGCTCTTTAAATAGTTCCCACAAGTCTGCTGATTACCTAGCTCTATCTGTTGACATGTGTTAGCCACAATAACAAAAAGCCTAACTTCCTAAACAAGAGGATCTATACTGCAAAGAGGGCCCTTGGGCCCCAAGGTATATGGATACCTGGGAGTTCCCGTAACTAACTTTCACAATGCTGTATCCTGACACTGTAGCCCACCTTTCCATAGTACATGAAGAAGCAGTGTGGACTGGAAGAAGGAACATAAGACCACAAAAGGAAGGATATGACTTCTGATGTCAGCTCTGCCAAAAAGAGCTATGTGAGAATAGGAATGTCCCTTTCCAAGGACTCCAGAGTTGCTGGACCTCACACAGCTTCAAAACACAGCCGAAAATAGACTATGGAGTGAAGCTTTCTAAGCTACTGTTCGTTAACAGAGATAACTGATTTCATATTCCACGCTGTGCAATGGTGCCAAGCGATGATACACTCTCTCCAATATCTGTCACAATGAAAAGAATTGCTATGAAAGCTTCATTTATCAATGACTTATGTCCCCGTGTAATTAAGACATATTATTAGTATACTTTTTTTATTTTTATATTTTTGTGGAACCGGGGATTGAACTCAAGCCCTTGTGCTTGCCACGGAAGCACTTATTCCACTGAGCCACCTTCCCTGGCCCATTAGTATACATTTTGATTAAGATATATACCAGATTGATTGAAATAATATCAAGAACAAAGAAAATAACAATTAAGTTGGTCAAAGCAGCCAACACATTCCAAAAATTAACTCAGGAGGGAGGGAAGGAAGAGAAAAATGCTACAACATATTAAATATACCTTGAACAGGAATTTCCCCATAGTTTGGTCTCTTGTCTGACAAGGCCGCGAGGGGCTTGGATGCTGAGATTGGTCCACTTATGGAATGTCTCTGAAATCACAAGATGAACAGTATTAAAGTTAAGTTAAACTTAGTGCTCAGACTCAAAGAAAGTAAACATTGAAGAGGAGTAAATATTCAGTTATAAATTTGCATAATTCCTTCCATAGTATAACAGTAAGGTTATAATACACACTAAAAGTATATAATGTGATCAATATATGTTTTTAAAAATTAAAATTTCTTAAATGAGATAACTATAGATTCACACACAACTGTAAGAAATAATAAAGAGATTGGTGTACTCTTCACTCAGTTTCCATAGTGGTAATATCCTATAAATCGACACCCAGGATTTGGACATAGTAATGACACAAAACACTTCTGTCACCAAAAAGATTTTTTCTGTGGCCCTTTTAGTCATACTGTTTTTCCCCATCTAGACTCCCTTACAGACCTCAACAACTGCTGGTTTTCTGATCGTGATTTCATTATTCTATTTGTGGTATTTGACAAATTTGTTGCCCTCCTGCCTTCTGTCCACTGTAAACTGTTTCTCCTCTGTGATGCCCCTCTACCATGCTAGCCTGTCTTGGAGCCAGCCAACTATGAAATTAGGCAAAATAAGCCTTTCCTTCTTTAACTTTTGGGTATTGAGTATTTTGTTTCAGCAATGAGCAAAGAGGAAGAGGAATGCTAAATAGCATTAAATGTTGTTGACAAATTGGGTAGCAATTTGTATCCAAAAGGAAATATGTATGTGTCCCTACTATAGTTTTATCAGTCATTCATAACCTGATTCCAAATAGATCTTGATTCTATTACCCATTTGCTAAATCTGTAACATGTCATTACTGGCTTCCTCAATCTCCAGATTTATGCATATAGAAGTGACCTGAAATATCCACTGCAAATTCTTAAACTTGTAAAACATTTAAGAATTTTCACTTTTCCTTGTGTTATATTCTAGCCTTTAAAAAACATGTAGCTGTCTTCTAGCTACTCATTCCATACTTCAGTAGGTCCAAAGTTTCTACATCTTAACCATGTTTGATACTGTAGTTTTTAATTTTGGCCGTTCTCAAGGGAGTAGATTAGAATCTCACTGTGGATTTAATTTCCATTGATTAACAATGTTCATCATCTTTTCAAGTGCTTACTGGTCACATGCACATCTTAAAAAGGTGCTTTTCAAATCTTTTTTTGGGGGGTAGGAGACAGTACTGAGCACTGAACCCAGAGCCTTCACACTCAATTACATTTTCAGCATTCTTTTAAAAAATATTTCTATTTTAAGGCAGGGTCTCACTAAATAGCTAAAATGTCCAGACTGGATTTAAACTTTCAATACTGCCTTAAGCTCCCAGAGTACTAGGATTATAGATGTGCATCACTATACCTGGTTGCCTTCCCATTTTCCTGTATCTTCTAAACATGTTTTAAATTCTGATACAAAATGTATCAATTTGCTTGTATAATTCATGCTTTTATGTGTTCTAAATAAGAAATCTTTATATTTGTGAAGGTCATAAAGATTTTCTCTGCAAAATGTCATCTAAAAGTTTTATAGTGTATCTACTACCAATTTCAATTTATCTATTTGTTTTATTTCATGCCACTTATAATGCAGAGCAAAACTTCCAGCAAAGTGTGTGTACATGTGTGTGCTTTGAAATGAAAAAGGTGGTGAAGAGTATCTTTGCATTGTTGCTAATCACTGAGGGAAAGGGTTCATCTCTAACTGCTAAGTATGACAGTATACTGTAGACACTCTGTAGGTCTTCTTTTTCAAGACTAATTCCTATTTCTAGTTAACTTAATTAAGTTTTACTATAAACAGGTGTAAAATTTTATTAAAATTTCTTTATAGAAATTAATGTTTTTTATCTTTTTTTCATTTAAGGTAAATTTAATCTTAAATTCCTGGGGTATGCCATACTTGGTAGATTTTAAAGCTGCTACATTTAATTTGTTAATGTATTAAGTTTGCATCTATATTCATAAGAGATACTAATTAGTAGCTATCTTTCTTTGCAGTATTTCTGCTTCTGCTATCAGGACAATAGCATCATGAAATAAATTGGGAAATCTTCATCATGTTTTGTTTTCTGAGAGATTGTATAGGATCAAAATTATTTCTGCCACAAAGGTCTGATTGAGTTCACTACAAAAATCAACTGAGCCACTCAGGAGGCTGAGGCAGGAGGATCACTGCAAGTCTGAGACCACCCTGGGCTACAAAAAGAGATTAAGGCCAGCCTGAGCTGAATAGTGAGACCCTGGCTCAAAAAGAAAGAAGACCCACCGGGTGTGGTGGCACATGCCTGTAATCCCTGCACTCGGGAGGTTGAGGCAGGAGGACTGTTGTGAGTTCGAGACCAGCTTGAGCTACAAAGTGAGCTTAAGGCCAGCCTGAACGGTATAGTGAGACCCTGTCTCAAAAAAGACAAAAAAAAAGACAGAAGAAAAAAATAAATAAACCAACTGAGCCTAGCGTTCTCTTTGTAGGAAAACTTTATTTTGAATTAAGTATGTGAACTAAGGGAAGTGTTGGTTGTGGAGAACCACCTGAGCAGCTCTCCTTGAAAGAAAAGTCTGTCTTCTTGAGAGAAGACTGGTTTCCACTTTGACTGAGCCTCACCCTATTTCCTCATACTATTGTGTACAGAGCTCACTAGAACTTCTGTTTATCCTTCAACTGGCCTTAAGCAATGTATATTGGTCTAGCTGAAGTGCTGGTGATAGTCTTTGAAGGTGGAATGTGTGTTTCCCTGGTAACCTATATCTGCTACTCCATAATGAGTCGGGTGGAGACAGGACAAAGAGCTAATGCTTCACCCCCTCATTCCCCTATCCCCCCTCAGCTGGTATCAGCCTTGAGATAGAGGCTATGACTTCCTGGGGCTTGAAAGACTACATCAAAGTTGAAGCACCAGACTCACCTCAAAATATTAGATACTATCTCAATAACACAACAGTATAATGCAGATTACTCTCTCTGCATATCCTCTCTGCATATGGCAGAGGTAAATGTAGGCCACCCACCTAGCTCAGCTCACACTAGTCACCTGCTTCCCACAATTCTCAGTAATCCTTCTCAAGCCACTCCCCCACTCAATAAAAACCGGGTGAGGCGCTGGGTCACTCTCTTTGTTTCGGAAAGCCATCTTCATGGCTGAACTTAAGAGCCCCTTGACTCCCCTAAGGATTGAAAATATAATTTAGTGTATTTTCACCGCAGGTTGCATTGAAAGTGGTAGATTGGAATTAACTTGATGGGATTCCAGTAACTTTGGGATTACAAATATTGGCTTCTTGGATGGAGACAAGGACCTGGAAGTGACTCCTACAGTTGGTGATAACTCCTTGTAACTGTTCCTGGGAACTATTCCTTCCTACAAAATGAGTTTTACTTGACCAAGTTCCTGTTGACATTCAAGCAAAGACTACTCTGCCTCTGCAGAGTTCTAGACCCTTTCTCTATGTGACTCCCTCCTCCCAGGAACTCTAACCTTGAATGTTGATTCATGTAACTTCAGATCTAATTGGCTTCCTCTTTTCTGTTCCAGATGGGTTTGCACCACCATCTGGAAATTGCCTCCAGGAAAAGAAGGGACCTGTAACAGGACTTCCCTCATCTTTTAACTTTTTTCAGTCATCACAGTTTTGTACTACTTATTGTATGTACAATGTCTGAAAATAACTGCTTCCTAAATTTTTTCCAGCTTTCTAGTTGTTTGTGATAGCAGCTCCTGTTGCTTCTTCATGCTCAGAAGTGGAGTTCCTACCCATGGAGTTATGAAAAACTAACAACCCCAGTCCCTAGGGGTTTTGGTTAACTACAATTAGGCCTGGGAATGTGTGTGTTTAAAAAGTCTCCGTGTGATTTTTATACACAGGCTTGAGAACCAATGTACTAATCACGCATTAAAAAGCTACTAAATGTAGCTTGTAACTTTTAGCGTTCAGCCTTTTTTAAGCTATAGAAATGAGGTCTTTCAGTTCCTATCTAAACAATTTAAAAATAATGCTTTAGCCATTAAATTTCAATTGACCAACACTACTTACAGAAATTTCACTTTATTTGAAGTTTATTATATCAGAGACATATACATTACCTTTATTTACACCTTTCAGTTTTTTAAAAAAGTCTAACAATGTATAGAATATTAAATCTCCAGGTGAAATATGACTCACCATAACTGCAGAAGAACATTTTACCCTAAACATTAAAAGAAATTACAAAACACATGACTAACAGCTGACAATGTTCTCAAGCCCTATTACTTAAAAGGATGGATGTGGCTGAGGCTATCCTATATCACAGGATACTGAGTCTGAGGCTGTCTCTCCTTTGCTGCTTTTATCTATGTGGAAATGCTCTACCTCAGCCATAATTTCTAAAAAAGACTAGATAAAGGACACAATAAAAAGACCTCTGGAACATCTCAGAGAACAGCCAACTCCCCTGCTACTGGTCTCTCTTCCCACAACAGCAAAAAAACAGCAACTTCTGGAACTTGTACGTTATGAATCAGCAATGTCCTCGTACTAGACTGAGATGACAGTGTCTAAACTCATGCCTTGGGCAGACTCCTACCCCTCCAAATCTGAGCTACCTTATATCTTTCCTTATACCAAAAGAAAAGGCTACAAATTTTCCTGATAGAATTCAATACCAGGAACCTTTAACTATCTCCTGGAGCTGTGGAAAGCATGGTATTTAGGGACCCAAGAAGGAAATCTGGGGGCCGAGGAGATGGCTCAGTAGAATAAGTGCTTCCCTGGCAAGTGCAAGGGCCTGAGTTCAATCCCCGATTCCGCCAAAAAGAAAGAAGGAAATCTGTGTGATATGTGTTGTTTTGGTTTTTTTTTGTTTTTGTGGTGGAACCAGGGACTGAACTCAGACCCTTGTGCTTGCCAGGGAAGCACTCATTCCACTGAGCCATCTCCTTGGCCCCCAGAGATGGAGCATCACTCACATTTTTTTTTGGCGGAACTGGGGATTGAACTCAGGCCCTAGTGCTTGCCAGGGAAGTGCTTATTCCACTGAGCCATCTCCCTGGCCTCTGGAAATCTGTGTGAGATAGCCACCCAGCATCCTGCTGAGCCCAGACACAGCTCACAATCCAGGTAAGCATAAGTTGAGGAGACAGCCCAGGCATACCAGCAAAGAACCACATAGCCAACCCAAAAAATGAAAAATAGTGCAGCTTTTTTTTTTTTTTGGTACCAGGACTCAAATTCAGGTCCTTGCCCTTGCCAGGAAGGTGATGAGCTATATCTGTGGTCCAAAACTGCCCCTTTAAGCCAGTAAGTTTTGAAAATGCTTTGCTATACAGCAGAAGCTGATATTTACCAGCTACATATTGAGACATTTTAGTTTTCCATAAATATACCATCACTTATATAATGTGTCTCAAAAATATTCATAGCACATTAGGAAATCCCAAATACATCCCTCTGGACTGGGGAAATAGCTCAGCAGCATAAATGTCTCCCTGGCAAGTGCAAGGTCCCAAGCTGATCCTGGATACGAGGTACTATGCTGACCCCAGAACCTCAGACATGGGGTGCATGCCTGTAATCCCAACGCTAGGGAAACAGATGAGACACGAGGATCACTATAAGTCTGAATTGTATAGAGAGACCCTGTATCTAAAATAATAAAAATAAATTTAAAAATACATCCAGATACCTTTTTAGATGATTTTGAAGCAGAGAACTTAACTTCAGATTGTGAGTCCCGAAAGCCTTTAGCAGCCCCAGGACTTACCTGCATGGGAGATACAGCCGCCGCAGGAGGAGTTTTCATAGGACTTGGACTCAGAGGTGTTCGAGGAATTGCAGCTGCAGCAGGGTTTGGTACTATAATAAAACAAATACATACATACATAATGAATGCAATGGAAAGCTCTGTCTCTGTCTCTCTCTCTCTTCAATACCACAGATCAAACTCATGATCTTGTACTTGCCAGGCACATGCTTAATACTGCTGAGCTCTCTCCCCAGCTTAGAAAAATTTCTTAATTGACTTACTTAAGGATTCACCAAATTTCAGGGGGGAGGAGGTTGCTCTGTTTTTTGAGACAGGGTCTTGCTATGTAGTACAGTAACTTAAGGATTTTAAGCAAGAAAAGATCTATCATTAATTAGCAGGTAACTCAAATTAATAACTGATAGCCTGAACTAAAAGATTGTGTCACCAAAGATAGAAAGAAGCATATATGGTCAGGCTTAGTGGCACGTGGCTGTAATCCCAGCACTTAGGAGGCTGAAACAGGAAGATTGCTTAGAATTCAAGTCCAGCCTAGTTTTCATAGTGAGACTCTATCTCAATAAAATGAAACAAACAAAAAAAGAGGCAGATTGAGCAATGATCCATGCTGAAGACTGAATCAAGAAGACTTGCTAAGAATAAATTAGATATAAGTAGAACGATACTGCCATTTATAAATGGGGAAAGACTGAGGTTAGAGAATAAAGTTCATCCTTAAGGTTATCTTATTGACACTTACTAAGAATATTCATATTTATTTTCTATCATGCCAGAAAACATGGTAACTGAATACAACTATATACTTTTGGTACAAAGGACAAAGAATTACTTACCTTGAGATGCACTGTCAAAGGACTTGATGAGGGTTTTTACTGTAGGAGTTGGCTCTGAGGAAGTTGAAGACCTTCTACTTAGTCCCATCCCTTGCCTTAAGGCTGCCAAATCTCTCTCAACAGCATTCATGTAGTTGTATACTCGACCTCTCTCCTCCTCTTGCCTTAAAAAAAATTAAAGTGCAGAGATTTGTATATATACAAAGTATGCCCCCAAAAATATATGCAACAGGAAAAGAAATAAGTGTACAAACATTTTAATACTAAGTTTACTGAGACACCACGAGATTAATACAAGTTACCTTTGGGCTCTACAACTATAAGTGCTCAAAGTGGTAGCTATTAACTTCCAGACATTTATTAGTACAGTGAACTGCTAAAGTATGTATGGATTTTTTTTGGCAGACTGTGTATATAAAAGAACACACATTTTCCCCTCCCAACTGAAAAGCATTAGAAGGTATTAGTTGGGGGGAGGGGGTTAAATTGTAACTGTTGAACAGAGTAGATTACCTGGCCCAATATTCTCATTTGCTTGGTAAATACCAGGAAATTATATTAAAAATTTCCTATCAAGTTATCCTAAATAAGTTAAATAACAATCAAATTCTGTTTTTATTGGATAAGTGTCAGGTGAGGACATCAGTAATCAATTAGTAGTAAAATGGGAGGCAGATCAACCACAGAGACTGACTCAGAACTGGGAATCTGCTTCTTTGCTGCATGCCTCCAAAGTCTAAGAATTCATTAGCACATGTGGATAATCTATACTGGCTCTAGCTAAAATGTTGTACTTAGACATGGAAATTCAAAGAAATAAAACCAAAGTTCATGCTCTTAACAAACAAAACCAAATCAAAATGCTTTACAAACCGAACAGAATTTCTACAAAGAAACCTACACTCTTAACAGTAACATGTGTCCCCTTGGCAGCTTCCTTAGTATGTCATCAGAAAAGCCAATTCTCTTTCATTCTGGCCCTAATTCACTGAGCTGACTGACCAACATGAAAATTTTTGTCTGGAATGAAATTACAAACACAGTTTGCACTTGTCATAAAACTATCAAATATGCTTCTAGGGACAAAAATTAAGCCAGTCCTTAGAAAAATTTGGCCATTTGTACGTATGCAAGTAGGTTTTCTGTTTCAAGATGAACCACAGGTTTCATGTTCAACTAATTGTTATAACTAAAAATTTTAGTCTCTTATTTACTTGAATGATAATTGTGGGCTGGGAGTATAGTCCAGGGCTACAGGACCTGCCTAGCATGAACAACACTGTAGGCTCTATCCCCAGCACAATACAAACGCATAGAAAGTCAGTTGCAATGCAGAAACTAAAACTATATAAGTAAATCTTCCCTCTTCTGCCCCCAAAAATCCACTGGTTTACTGTGTATTGCTAAAGGATCCTTTGCCTATCTGTGACCTTGTAACATCATACATTAATCATAAGGAAAATATTAACCCAATTTTATAAATGTTTATTATAAAATATATCTCTTGAAGTCATATTTGTTAATACCATCAATGACTGCATCACAAAGCTCTTTAACCGTGGGAAGCCACCACATTTCCAATGGTAAACAAAAGTTCTCCAAAATCCTAATATTCACTTGAAAGCCCACATTTTATCACTAGCAACAAAAACAGAAAGAAGCTGTAGAACTGAATTTCAGACTGTTTCTGTTAGCTGTTAACAGACTTTCATCAGGATAATTCAGTGAGGCACTTCTGATTTGCTATTCACTGAATAATACACAAATAAAAAAAAGCAATGCAAGTTTTGTACCAATGGTCTCTGTCTCATTCCAAGTTCTGCTTAAGGAAGCCAGTGAAAGATGCTTAGCAATATTCTTCACCAGGCCATACACAAAGACTAGGCAATAATAAGACAGACTTTCAAGAGAGATTTCTTAAGTATGCCTACTTAAGAAATACAGGGCTGGGAAGATAGCTTGGTGGTCTAAGTGCCTGCCTGGAAAAGCACAAAGACCCAGGTTCAATACCTAGTACCATATGCCATGTAGCCCTGGAACCTGGGGCATGCCTTGCCAACCCCGAAACCAGGAACATGCCTGTAATCCCAGCTCTGGGGAGACTGAGACAGGAGGATCACTATGAGTCCAAACTGCATAGTAAGACCTTGTATCCAATAAAAATAAATAAGAAAGTAAGCCATAATCAGACCCTTCTACTTGTTTTGGAGTTCGTTTTTTTTGAGACAGGGTCTTGCTGTATATCCTAGCCTGGCCTGCAATTAATAATCCTGCCTTAACCTTCTGTGTACTGAGATTATGGGCAGGCATCACCACATGCAAAATTCTTTTTCTTTGAGACAGGGCCTCACTATGTAGTTCAGGCTAGCTTTTACTGGCCTCAAACTTGTGGGGATCTTCCTGCCTCAGCCTCCTGAGTATTGAGTTTATAGGCATTTGTCACCATGCCCAGCTTGCTTGCTTGCTTTCTTTCTTTCTTTCTTTCTTTCTTTCTTTCTTTCTTTCTTTCTTTCTTTCTTTCTTTCTTTCTTTCTTTCTTTCTTTCTTTCTTTCTTTCTTTCTTTCTTTTGTGGTATCAGGGATCAAACTCAAGACCAGAGACGCACTTATTCCACTGAACTAACTCCCCAGCCACTAAATTCTTAATAATAACCTCAAACACAGAAATATTCTTCCCTGCCACAAGGTGTAGTGACACAAACCTGTAATTCCCATTTTCTGGGAGACTAAGGTAAAAGGATGATACAGTGGAGCACAACCTAGGAAATATAGCAAGACCCTCCCAATCAATCAAGCAATTAACCAGGCCCATCAGTGGGCTGGGGATGTAGCTCAGTGAAAAGGCCCCCCCAGTTCAGCCCCCAATACTGCCAAGAAATAAAATACTACCTCTCAGTCATAGGAGTTTCACTATGAATATCAGAACACATAACAGTTGCCATCTTAACTAACAATTTTTTATGAGTTTACAATGATTTCTCAGTTAGATGTAGAAAAAATACTCTGGAGATTCATGTGATAAAACAAGTGAAAATTCCACAAGTAAATGATAGAGAAACTCTCTTAGAATTCTTTATTTGGGTTTCTAAAAATACTAAAGCAGCTCAAGTTTGCTATTCACTGCCCTGAGTGCTGTGCAGGCATTACCTCATTTGATCCTTACAACAAGACTATAAAGCAGCTAATGGTGTTTCCATTTTCAAGATTTTTGAGAAAACTGAGGCTCAGGAAAGTTAAGGCTGCTAACTGAAATCACACAGCTAGTAATCGGCAAGGCTGGGCAGGAGCCACATACATCTCTTCACAAGGCCACAGAAAGAGTAGGGCTGGACCATAAGATGCGAAAAAGAGAATCATAATGTGTCCTGGCTCCCTTCAGAATTGTTGATCACTGATACAGAAAGCAAGTCTGAAACATCCCATATAGACTGTGCTGCTTTGCTTTACACGTGTCACAAAATGAGCCCCAGAAAAGTTAATTTCTACTAAATCCAAACTCAGTAATTTCTTTGTTCCTTTTTTAAATTTTCCTTTCTTTTTTTTTTTTTTTTTTTTTTTTTTTTTGCGATACCGGGGATTAATCTCAGGACCCAGCAAACACTCTACTGAGCTACCTCCCTGACCTCCTAAAACTCAGTGGTTTCAACTCCCACATTCTCCCCATAAAAACACAATCAAATTGCAGTTTAGCTGTTCTCCACTGAAACACAGTACATAACTGATTTCTCAGAACATACTTGCGTGATTTTATTTCCTCTAATTCTTTTGTGAGTTTCTCGTTTTTTTCCTGAGCCTCATGTAACCGGCGCTTCAAATCACCAATCTCCTCCTGGGCTTCAGATTTAATATCATTTGCAATGACCACTGCAGTCTGTAGATCAGCTTGAAACTGCCGCCATTCAGCAGATTCTTCCTGTATTAGAAAACCAAATTTTTATTTCCAAAACACAGCAATGGAGATTAAAAAACAATAAAATCTGTTTGCTTAGATTGCTACAATGCACTGTACCTCAAATGATGATTAATTTTTTTTAACCCCAGAGAATGACTATCGCCTATTTCTAACAGACCATGCAATGATCAGTAAATCTGTACTTGATGAGAGGAAGATTTTCCAGTTGATCTGTCTACTGATGCACTCATAATGCTCAATAAATATTAATGATAATAATACCAAGACTCCTTTCCTCACGCAGGATTCAAAGCAAGCCTTATGGAAAAACATAAAATCCAGGGTTTTATCTCTAGAAAAAAAGGTGTATGAATGGTATGGAAACCATATAGTAAAAAACTATAAATATCCTGACATCAAAAACCGAAGGAAAAAAAAAAACTAAAGTAAAGGAAAAGGAAGAGGAAGCCATAAGAAAAACAGTGAACTTGATATAGGCAGACAAAATTATACAAAGAAGCAGTAAGGGAATATAGTCTGTTGCTTCCCACAGACATGGGTGTGGCTGGGTGGGAAGCCTCCCTAGGGCTTCCCCTTCACCCAGAGCCACAGCTGGCCCATGTCTGAGAGCTCTTACACACAAAACAATTTTATGACATCTTGAAGGCGGTCTCAAGGACTACAGCATGACCCAAATTAAGATTAATATTCCCCCCCACACACATATACCACAGCAGTAGTGACGTTGACAAGCTGATCAAATCCACAGAACAAAGAAAACTCATGCCAACAGACTAGTTTGGAACATTTTTGTAAATCAAAAGCTAATGAACTTTCTCTCCAAAGTATAATGTATGCTTCTTAAAATTGCTACCAACAAATTATTACTCCATTCTTCAGGCGTTAGTCTAACACTAGCTCCAAGTTCAAATGTGGTCATTCACTTTCTGCTCAAATCCAATGGGGTCAATATCAGCAATGTATCTGTAATTTAATGTGAATATCAATGGCGAGACCTTAAATTTTGGGAAACTGTTTTCTAAAAAGATAATACATGAAGATTTATCCTGGAATGAGGAGATAATTCAGAGGTCAAAACACCTGCTTAGTAAGCACAGGAACCTGGGTTTGACCCCCTACATTCCATGCTGGCACTGCACTGAGCTGGCCACCAAAACTGGACATAGTGGCGCATGACTATAATCCCGGTGCTAGGGAGGCTGAGACAGGAGGATCACTTTTGAGTCTGAGCTG
>PVKA01034334.1:0-23533 GCA_004027165.1 Ctenomys sociabilis
TTTTTTTTTTTTTTTTTTTTTTTTTTTTTTTTTTTTTTTTTTTTTTTTTTTTTTTTTTTTTTTTTTTTTTTTTTTTTTTTTTTTTTGGGTAGAACCGGGGATTGAGCTCAGGCCCTTGCGCTTGCTAGGGAAGCTATCTACTGAGCTATCTCCCTGGCCCCAGTCTCCTTAACTAATGAACTACAGTATTCCATATAGAACAAAAAATATGTACTGAATTTTGTGAGTTACAAAGGAAGGTATTGTTGGGCATAGTAGTATACAAATTTTGGGGTTTTTTTTGGCAGTACTGGAGATTGAACTCAGGATCTTGCACGTGCCAGATAGGCACGTAAGCTCCTGAGCTATCTCCCCAGCCCTTGTAGTGCACTCTAATAATCCTTAAACTGTAAGGCTGAGGCAGACGTTTGCTATGGAGTTCATTGCCAAGCCAAACTACATAGCAAAACCTTGTCTCAAAAAACCCAAACATAAAAAAAGATAGACCTTATGGCACAAGCCTATCATTCCAGCACTCAGAAGACTAAAGTGGAAAGACTGCCACAAGTTCAAGGTTCAAGCCGTCTCCACTACACAAGACTCTATCTCTACAAAAGGAAAAGCTAAATAAACCAGCAAACAAAAAGGGAACTCTGTTCCACAATAAATAATATTTCTGGTTCCATGTATATTTAAAAGATACTAAACTCAAGTCTCAATAGAATCAGGCATTTCAACAAAATCAGATTTTAGACATTTATAGCCAAACAAAAAAACCCAAACAGAAAATGGGTTTTGAAGCAAGACTGCTTTGTTAAAAAAAAAAAACAAAAAAAAAAAACCTGACTATATCTATATGTATTAGTCAGGTTTTAAGGGAAAAAAATGTGCCTGATAAAAATGTTCTAAAATTAGACTACAGTGATAACTGTACAATTCCATAAATGTACTAAAATAACTGAATCATACATTTAAAATAGTAATTGTACAGAATAAAAAAGTTGGCATCCATTACTTGAAATTTGTGAGTTGAGAAGTTTCAGATTTTGGAATATTTTCAGGTACATAACAAAGTATCTTGTAGAAGGGACACAAGTCTATAATCATTCATGTTTCATATACTCCTTAAATGCATATAGCCTGAAAGTAATTTAAAACTATATTTTTAGTGTAACTGTGTTTTGACTCAACCTGCCACATGAAGTCAAGTATAGAATTTTCCACTTGTGGCTTAGAGTAGGTGATCAAAACATTTTTGAATTTTGGATTAGGATCTCTCCCTCCCCCCTCCCCTCTCTCTCTGTGACAGAATCTTGTTACATAGGCTCAGGCTGACTTGGAATTCACAACACGCCTCCTGCCTCAGTTTCCTGAGTGCTGGGTTTACATATGTGTGCCACCAGGCCTGGCCAAACGAACTTCTGCTTTAATAAACACATTAAAAATTACATGCTTATAAAATAGTAAATGGGGGTTGGGGGATGGCTCAGTGGAATAAGCGCTTCCCTGGCAAGCACAAGGGCCTGCATTCAATCCTCAGTTCCACCAAAATAGATAGATAGATAGATAGATAGATAGATAGATAGATAGATAGATAGACAGACAGACAGACAGACAGACAGACAGACAGACAGACAGACAGACAGACAGACAGATAAAATAGTAAATGAAGCCAGGTATAATCCCAGCACTCAGGAGAGAGACAGAGAAAAAGAAACAGAGAAAGAGGGCGGGGAGAAAGACACATCCTAGGATTATCTAAATACAGGAGCAATGAAATATCTTGAGGACACTAGCCATCATAGTGTTCTCTCCATTCTATCTCATTCTAGAGCTTCCATGCCTGTGTGACTTCTTAGGGTGAGGAGGACAGGAGTCACAGCAGCATATTCTGTAGGTGACAACACAGAACTAGAAAAAGAACATCCTGTAGGACTACATAAAAACAAGTTCACACTCTTATCAAAATGTTTCCAAAAAGGAGAGCTAGTCAGAGCTATCCACTTTTTTGTCTTAGTTTAGTTTTAGATGGTACTACTGCTTACCTTGTATTATCCAAAATCTGGAACTATCTACGGCTCTTACAGATTCAGATACATAGCATTTATATACTACATTTACATTGCTAAGTTCTGAGAAACAGATACTTTGATAAAAGACGATTCAATATACGCCATTTAGTGAATTCAGTAACAGTGGCTACATAGGAGTCAGAGGTCTATGAAAACACAAAAGAGTCATTTATCACAGTCACAAGGTGGAGTGGGAAATGTCAGAGAAGATATAGGGCAACCTTCTTGCATTAATGATTCAAGGCAAAAATGGATGGGAAATAATGTGGCAAACATGAGAACAGAAATTTTCACAAAGCTCAATTTAAAAGATTTTACTTTAACCCTTTGTAGTCTGCTTTCAACTGAAAAAATTTGTGAGTCTTACAAATCTGGAACCACCACTCTAGATGATATACAGCTTTGAAGAATTAAACATCCAAAGGCAAAATCAGCTTGGTAATATGGGGCATCCTTGCATTGTTCCACTTGTTTCTCCCTAAAACACTCCTGTTGCAAACTGCTTAAACATTTAATTATTAGGGATAATTACAAATAAAATAATCAAAATGTATTCTCATAATAAGAAAAACATTCACTACTGAAAAAAAATTTGCTTTCATTTATGAGAGTCTTGAACTAGGGATGTAGTGAGAACATGGTAGATTTAAATCATAGGTTTGGCTATCATCATGAAATAGTCCCCCTTGGCACAATCTGAAATGTTCAGAAAGCCTTTTAAAATATTTTTTCCGGGCCTGGGGAGATGGCTCAGTGGAATAAGTGCTTGCCTGGCAAGCAGAAGGGCCTGAGTTCAATCTCTGGTTCTACCAAAAAAAAAAAAAAAAAAAAAAAAAAAAAGCTCCTTCTTTTTGGGGCCGGGGAGATAGCTCAGTAGAATAAGCACTTGCCTGGTAAGTGCAACAGCCTGAGTTCAATCCCCGGTTCAACCAAAAAATAAAAATTAAAAAAAAAAAAAAAAAAATTTTTCCCCAAACTATGGCATATTCACATTTTTTCATTGTTTGAAGATATACTGCTAATTCATAAGGCCTGCTGTTGTTAAGTGAAAGCCAATCTTAAACTACAGAATGGAACAGTTACACAATTATTTCATGTTTTCTTAATTTGGTAACATCAACTCAAACTCAAAGGACACTTACCTGCTTTACATTGTAGCCTGCTTTTGCACTGGTTTCAATAAACATAACATTCAGCTCTTTGGCTTTCCTCTCTCCTTCCTCAATGGACACTTGCCTGTAAAAATTTTTTTAAAAAGATAAATTCTTTCAAAAGATATTATACAAGTTATCAACAAAGCTCTGAATACAACTTGATATAGATGCTATCAATCTGCAGCACACTTAAAATCTAGTACACTTTTGTATGCTGTATCTGACTGCAAAAAAGCCACCCACAAAAGCAAAATGAAATATGCATCCTTCTTTTTAAAAAAACTTTTACTTCCCTGTCTCTCTCTCTCTTTTTTTTTTTTTTGCGGAACCAGGGGTTGAACTCAGGCCCTTGCGCTTGCCAGGGAAGCGCTTACTCCACTGAGCCATTTCCCTGGCCCCACCTGTCTCTTCCTATCTTCCCCAATTTCTAGATCCTTTTCCTATTTTTACAAAGTTCATCTCCCTGTTTCCTATCTTCTACCATTTACTTTGATCTTTAAATTATTTTTGTTTCTCATTTAATCTTTCGTGTCTGATTTATTCCATTTAACATTATGATCTCAAGGTGCATCCAATTTTTCTACAAATGACTCAAATTTAACTTTTCTGACTAAGTAGTACTTTGTTGGGTATATATGCCACATTTTCTTCATCATTTTTCCACTGATAAGCTTATTGGCCATTTTAATTTTTAAGAGTTAACTATTATATGAGTTGTGCTGCTATAAATATAGTACTTACCTAACATCTATTAAAGACTCAATATGAAAAAAAAAAAAAAGATACAAGTATGGCTAGGCCAAATAGATTTTATATGCTGAGTTCTCTGAAGTATCTCCATAGTGATTTACTTAGTTGAAGATACAATGTCTGAATTGCTGCATCTGTAATTTTGTACACCAAACAATATGTATATCTTTACACCACTATCATGCTGCTTTTATCATGATAGCTTCGTACTATAACTTGAAATTTGGTATTGTATTTCCCGCCATGGTCTTGTTGCTCAGGATTGCTTTGGCTATCTGGGTCATTTCTGCTTCCATGTAAACTTTAGGATTGCTTTTTCTAGGTCTGTGTACAATGCTATGAATATTTTGATTAGGATTGAATTAAATCCCAAAAGGTAACTTTTGGTGAGATGGCCATTCTTCAAGTATTCTGATTTTCCAGAAACAAAAACATCTTTTTTATTTCCTGGTGTTCTCTTTTTTCTGAGTACTGAAATTTTACTATAGAGGTCTTTACTTCCTTGGTTAGTTTGTTTGCTTATTTATGTTTAATTTAATTTATTTATTTAAAAATAAATCTGGGGCCAGGGAGATGGCTCAGTGGAATAAGTGGTTCCCTGGGAAGCACAAGGGCCTGAGTTCAATCCCTGGTTCCACCAAAAAAAACAAAAATAAATAAATAAATAAAACTAAATGTGGTAGCACATGCCTGTAATCTCAACACTCAGCAGGCTGAGGCAGGAGGATCACCATGAGTTCAAGATGGGTTTGAGGTTTTACAAGGGAAACAGCAATACAGAACACATTTTATAATATTATTTTATAATGAATCACCCAAGAATCATATACAAGGAGTGCAGGAAATCTGTCCATACACTAAAGACCAAAGAATCCAGCTGAGGGCCTAGAGCCATATTAGTCTCACAAAGGCCTGCTTCACAGATCTGTGGTGGAAAGGCCCAGAGGTCAGTGGTGGAAGCTAGAAAGTCTATGCCAGCAGGATAAAGTATCTGTGCTGGCAGGCTGAGGGATCTGAACTGTGGCTAAGAAGCAATGCTCAAGGTAAGAACCAGAGCCCCCTGAAAGTAACACAGTTATCCTCAGCAACAGTGAGGTCCCCAGCTCCTCCAGCAATTAGGAAAGCTGAGGTCCCATAAGGAAAGCCAATGTGACAAACTTCTCCACAAGGCTGAGCAATAATGCATCACCTTTCCCTCCAGAGTCAGGAAGTGATGTTCAAGATCAAGACCAAAGCTCCCCCCAAAAAAGGAACCATAGCCAATCTCAGCAACTATGAAGGTGCCAAGCTCCCCAGCAAGAAGAACAGACAAGTTCATCAGGAAAGCCAGTATTGTCCTCCAACAGAAGAGGCCAAGTGAGAGCCAGTAGCTTCCCACAGCTCCAACAGCTTCCCTAACAGCCTACTGATAGCTTCTCCTGCTCTGCCTCTTACACTGCTGGTCAACAATCCTCAGGTGGGCCTTCCACACCCAGCACCACACAGTTCAGTCCACCACTTAACAATCCATTAAAAAGACCATCCAGGATTTCAGAATGAGTTGAAGGCCAGCCAATATTATGTAAGTGCAATCCTGTCTCAAAATACCAAAACATAAATGTATTTTTTTGAAGCTACTATGAATGTGATTATTTTCCTGATTTCTTTTTTGGTGGTTTTTAATTATTGGATGTACAGGAATGATAACAAGTCTTTTGGTTTTCTGAGACAAGTATTTCACTATGAAATTCAGGCTGGTCTTGAACTCACTATGTAGCCCAGGTTGGCTTTGTACTTGCAGTGATTCTCCTGTCTGTCTCAGCCTGCAAAGTGATCCCAAGTGCAGGCACATGCTAGCACACCCAGTGCTGACTTTTGTGTACTGGTTTTATCCTATTACTTTTCTGAATTGGTGTATTAATAGTTATAATTTTTTGGTGGAGCTTTTTGGCTCTAGTAAATGTAAAAGGATCATGTCATCTGTGAATAAGGAGAGTATAACTTCTTCCCTTCCTTTATTTCCCTGATTGCTCTAAATTGCCAAGCAGTTTACTGGACAATAGTGATGAGACTGGGCACCTGTGCTCTGCTCCTGATTTTAGAGGAAATGCTTTCAAGTTTTCTCCACTTAGAATGCACATGTTAGCACTTAGGTTTGTCACAAATGACGTTTACTAGTTTGAGGTAAGAACTTCTATAATAATTTTTTTTAATATGCTTTTTTTTTTTTTTTTAAATCTTAAAATGGATGCTAGATTTTTGTCAAAGGCCTTTTCTCCATCTATTGAGATGACCATGTGATTTCTGGCCTTGCTTCCATTTATGTTATGTATTTATTGATTCACTACAGTGAAGTATGCTTGTATCTCTGGGATGAAGCTAACATGGTCATGACAGATTTTTTTTTAACTTTTGTTTTTTGAGACAGGTCTCCCTATGAAGTTCATGCTAGCCTCAAATTCACTATAGCCCAGGATAACCTCATTCACAACAATCTTGCCTCAACCTCCTGAGTGCTGGGACTATAGGCATGTGCCACCATGCCCAGAATGATGTGTGTTTTAAAAATGCATTCTTGGGGGAACCACCTGCTGGGGCCCTCCCCCCTCCTGTCCCTCTCTTGGAAAGGAGCTTTCTTTCTCTCAATAAATCTATTCTGCTCATAAAAAATAAATAAATAAAATGCATTCTTGCACTCTTTGGCACTATTTTGTTGGGCACTTTACATCTATATTCATTAAGGAAACTGGCCTATAGTGGTTTTTTGTTGCTGTTGTTTCTTTTTTGTTGAGTCCTTGTCTGGCTTTGGTATGAGGGTAATACTAGTTTCCAGGAATGAGTTTAGCAGTACTCTTTCCTTTTCATTTAACTGGAAGAGGTTGAGAAGCACTGGTGTTAGATCTTGCCTAAAGTTCTGGCAGAATTCTACAGTGGATCTAACAGGTCCTGGCCTTCTTACAGTTGGTAGGATATTATATTACTACCTCTATTTTATTGGCTGATATTGGTCTACTCAAAGCTTTCTTATTTTTCTTCATTCAAACCCGGCAATTGAAATGCTTAAGAGTTTTTCCATTTCTTCTGGGTTCTTCAATTTACTGGAATATAAGTTTTCAAAATAGTTTGTTATAAATTGTGGAGCAGGAGAAGGGGAAAAAAAATATACACACAAGATAGCTAAGATAAGCTCAGTGGATTAAAGCACTTGCTTGGGCAGACACAGGGGCCAGGGGTTCGTCCTAGAGGTGCCAGTCCCACCCAATGGAGTCCACTGAGATTCAAATGAGACTGGGTGTGGTGGTGCTTGCCTGTAATCCCAGCACTTTGCATTCCAGACAAACATTCTACCACTGAGCTACATCCCCAGCCAGCCCTCTAATCCCAGCACTTTGGAGGCTGAAAAACAGGAAGGATCACTACAAGTCCAATCTGTGTAGTGAGACCCTGTACATTAAAAAAATAGCTAAGATAATCATATTACAACTTCTATTACTTCACTGAAAGTACAGTTACTGCTTGTACTGTTTGAACAATTTTGTATGCCTATACCTGGTAATCTAAACAACTAGTTTGAAGATAATTATATGCAATATAGTAACCATTGTTAACTTCCTATCATTTTGTTTTGAAATTCTGTATCATTTTTATTGGGTTTTGTTTTCTCTTTAAAATAAAAGAAAATAAATAGATTTGGGCAGAGTCTGTTGCTTGGTATAATATAATTTTAGGGCCACACAATTTGTCCACTATCATAATTCAGGTAACATTCTCAAATAGATTTCTAAGTTATTTTCAAAATGTACAGTAGTATAAAAATATTCTAAATATCTGTGTGCTCAATAGTTTGTACATTGGATTATTTCATTCAGCTGGGTTTTTGGATTGGTCAACTGATTTATTTTTGGAGAGAGGGTCTCACTTTGTAGTTGAGGCTGACTCAACTCAGCAGTCCTCCTCCCTCAACTTCCCAAGTGCTGGGATTATAGGCATTCATCACCATACCAGACACCATGGACTTCTATAAGTGTAACCAAGTAAAGATATAAATTGTTAAACCTCTTGATACAAAATTATTACAAGATTAACATTTCTTTTACCCAGTTATTTTATGATACATTGTAACTATCAAGGGGCCTCGGAGATGGCTCAGTAGATAAGCACTTCCCTGGCAAGGACAAGAGCCTGAGTTCAATCCTTGGTTCCGCAAAACAAAACAAAACAAAAAAGTGAACATTATAATTATCAAGTGTTTCAAATGGTAAGCTTTTCAAGATTATGCCATTTATTTTGGTAGTCATAGTGACTACCTGGCACATATTCAAAAAATACGTAAATATTTTAATAGATCACAACTAGCCAGGCGTGGTGGTGCATGCCTGTAATCCCAGCACTTGGGAGGCTGAGGCAGGAGGATTGTTGAGTTCAAGACCAACCTGAGCTACAAAGTGAGCTTAAGGCCAGCCTGAACTGCATAGTGAGACCCTGTCTCAAAAAGACAAAAAAAAAAAAAAAAAAAAAAAGATCACAACTATCAGGTGATAAAGGATTCGAAGAAGAATTTCCAGAAGCTGTCATCACATCTACCAATATACCTAGATGTGTGTCCCTAGAGTCTACCTCTAGTCCTATTATACTGGAGGAACTGCTTACTCCCCAAACTCACAACCTGTGTATTATATAGCCCATTGTCTTTTCTTGAAAAAATAAAAAAATTGC
The DNA here is from genome assembly GCA_004027165.1 of Ctenomys sociabilis. Lineage (NCBI taxonomy): Eukaryota > Metazoa > Chordata > Mammalia > Rodentia > Ctenomyidae > Ctenomys > Ctenomys sociabilis. The sequence continues at coordinate 8,651 of PVKA01034334.1, forward strand.
TGATGTATTTGGTACAGGGTCTCATCACACAGCTCAGACTCACTCAGTCCCATGTGCCACCACACAGGACTCAGTGGCTCAGAGTGCCCTGGGGTGACCCAGAGGTAGGCAGGTGCAGCATATGGTGCCAGGGTTCAAACCCAGATTCCTGCTCTTGCCTAAGTAGGTGCTTGGTATGCTGAGCTATCTCATCAGACCTTCTCTTTTCTTGGTCTCAAACGAGAGATGATTCTAGAAATTCTCCACTCTCCAAAAGGCACAGTCATTCTCTAACATAAAATTTCAATTGTTAATATTTTGCTATATTTGTTTTTGTTGTTTTGGTTTCTTCCTGCCTCAGCCTTCCAAAGTGTTGGAATTCCAGCAGCACACCATCATGCCCAACTCTATATTTGCTTGTTTTACATTTTCAATTGCTGTGTGTATATACATTTTTTTTTCTTGTGGTACTGGGGATTGAACCCAAGGCCTTTTGCACTGAGTTATACAACCAGCTCTTTTCTATTTAGAAAGGCCTTGCTAAATTGCTAACAGGCTGGGCTCAAATTCATGCCCCTCTTATCTCAGCCTACCAAGTGCTGGGAATATAATAACAATTTTTTAATAAACAGAGTAAATTGCCAATCTGTAAATGTTAAACCCTAAATTAATCTGCATTGTGAATTTCCTAATCTCCTACAAACTACAAAGCTGTAAAACTAGTATCAGTATCATGCCATTACTAAATCTATAGCTTCTATTCATGTTCTGCCAACTGTATTAACATTCTTTATAGTAAATGAAATACCCCAAAACCTTATACTAGAGATTATATATTGTGCCTACTTAGGGGGCTACAACTGAGCTACATTTCCAGCTTTCATTTTGTTTTGAGACAGTCCCTCTCTAAGTTATCCAGGCTGCACATGAATTTAGGATTCTCCTGCCTCAGCCTCCAAAGTAGCTGGAATTACAGCTATGTACCAGTGTCTGGCTCAATTACTTTTTCTTTTTGGTACTGGTGATTGAATTTAGGACCTTGCACTTGCCAGTCAGGTACTTATACCCCTGAATTACTTTTTTAAAGATAAATTGTCTGAGAAGGGGCCTCCGGTTTGATCTCCTGGCCTGGCATGCTGGCTCTGCCCCCAGGGAATGCAGAGACTATGATTGTGACTAGGCTGGATGTGGTGGCGTGTGCCTGTAATCCCAGCACTTGGGAGGCTATAAACAGGAGAGTACAATCTAGTAGTGAGACCCTGAACACCCTTTAGACCCTTCCCTAAAATACAGAAAATAAACAAACAAACTTTCTATCCCAGTTCTTGGAGGCTGAAGCAGGTGGATCTTGTATTCATGACAAGCCTGGGCTAAAAAGCGAGCTCAAGCCTGAATAGCATAGTGAAACCCTGTCTCAATGGTGGGGAGGGGGAATAAAAATAAATGTTCAAATCAGTCTTGAGCATTTTCCAAAGATAACCAATTAGTTTCCTTTGGAGAAAATTATCATTGTGACTCATGGATTTAAACATGCTGTCATAAAGTATTCATTCCCAAACTTTCCTATCATTAACTAGAAGAGCTTCTTTAGGTTTCCAAGCCTATCACAACTCCTGTAGTCTTTAATAGCTTCTCTGATTTACATACGACCAGGCTATTACATCTTAACATCTATCTAGCTTTAACATCTTCTAGCTCATAGTCCAAATATATCATTTCTTTAACAGCCTTGATTCTATTAAGAGAAAAATGTTATTCAGATATGATAGTCTAGAGCTGTGGTAACAAAACCAACTCTGACACACAAATTGCAGCAGACTGTTTATATCACTGAAAGCTCTAAAAGGATTGCCATCAATGTTCTGGACTATATCTCTTCTGGTTTAGATCTTTTAACAGATCACACTAGAACACAGTAAACTGAGTAATACTAAAAGACGAATCACACTGGCATAGAGGTGCACCCTATAATCCCAGTACTCAGGAGGCTGAAGCAGGTCTCCATGTGGGAGACCTGCCTGGACCACCTAAGTTCTATGTCAGCCTGAACTGCACAACAAGACTGTCTCAAATAAACAAACAAACAAATAATCAATTTATGTAAATATCTGCTACTTATATTCAGAGCCACAAGATTTTTTAGCTCTAATGATCTTATATTGGTATTTCACTCATTTATTCCATGCAGAATGCACACAATCATTTGGGAAAAAAAGTGATCAACATTACCAAACAACTGTTTACTAAAAACAGTTTAGATATATTTTGTAGCTCTGAATCAGTGTACTGTGTTTTAGGTTACTTTTAATAATCATTCCACTTTCATTTTTATTGAATTTCATTTAAAAACTGTATTATATAATTTCAAAGTCAAATATACAAAGCAAGTTAATTTCAAGTAAGTCTAGCTTCAATTTGTCATTCAATTTTGTTCCTCTATCTAAAAGTAAACTTTTCTTTTTGGCAGAACAGGAGATTGGACTCAGGCCCCTACGCTTGCCAGGCGAGCATTTATTCTACTAAGCCATCTCCACAGCCCCTAAAGGTAAAACTTCAGTAAGTACTCTACTCCTGATTTACATCCTCAGACTCATAAAACATTTTCTTCAAACCTAGTATTTAAACTGGGCATGGTGGTCCATTTTTTTAATCCTAGCACTCAGGAGGTTGAGGCAGAAGGCTGAAAATCTGAGGCCACCATAAACTACACACAGTGTTCAAGACCAGACTAAGTCACACTGTAATACCCTATCTCAAAATAAGCAACAAATCCCAGAAAACAAAAACCCTAAAATTTGTCTTCCCATTTGTAAAAATAGTATGTACACATTTCAATTTCTCTTTCATAAAGTATAACATGTTACATACTACTTCGCCTTCCTTGTTTCCCCCTACTTCATCAAGTATTCTAGAGATTCACCTTATCATATACATATATATATATATATATATATATATATATATATATCATATTCTTTTATGTATGTTAGATACTACCAAAAACCCACCTTCTCTTCCTCATTAGGGTTATGCCATTATGTATTACCCCATCAATTTATGACAGTACCTTCCCTTGTGGCTTGCTCACAGAGGATTTCAACAAACTTGTCATCTGCAAGGCAATGTTTCTCAATGTAATTTTTTTTTTTTTTTTTTTTTTTGTCTTTTTGAGACAGGGTCTCACTATGCAGTTCAGGCTGGCCTTAAGCTCACTTTGTAGCTCAGGCTGGTCTCGAACTCACAACAATCCTCCTGCCTCAGCCTCCCGAGTGCTGGGATTACAGGCATGCGCCACCACGCCCGGCTTCAATGTAATTTTTAAGTTAAATTTCAGTAAGTTTCAAGATAAAGAAGAACCAATTACTTCTTTTTTTTTTTTAAGGGACGCTTATGCAATTTGAGGGGTGCGTGTGTGTGTGTGTGTGTGTGCGCGCACACACGCGCACGTACATGCATGTGTATGGTACCAGGGATTGAACTCAGCACCTTATACTTGCTAGGCAGGCACTTATGCTGCTGAGCTATATCCCCAACCCAGAGCCAATTACTTTAACTATCTATATTTCTAGTCCATTATAGTGCTATTTGCCTATTTTTTTAGAAGACCATTATACATTATGGATATTGGATATTTATGATGTGATTTATAAATAGCTTTTCCTAGTTTGCCACTCATTTTGTTTGTGGTACACTAGCAATTTCTAACTTTGTGTCATAGTATTACCATTATGAAATACCAGAGTTATGTTAGTACTTACATTTTTTGGTTTTTGTTTTTTTTTGTCTTTTTGAGACATGGTTTCACTATGCAGTTCCTGCTTCAGCCTCCTGAGTGCTGAGATTACAGACATGTGCCAGCAGGCCCAGCAATTTTATTTTTACATTTAAATACATGATCCCATTGAAATTTGTCCTCATATAGAAATATACTTTTTTTTTGTTGGGGGGTTTTGGTACTGAGAATCAAACTCAGGACCTTGAGCTTGCCAGTCAGACATTGTACAGCTCAACTATAAGCTCAGCCTGTCCTGATATACTAAGATATGATTTACAGAGGTTTTATATTACATTTAAATATCTGAAAGAGCCAAGTGTTCACCAGGGCCTCTTCCTGTCCATCCTCCACCAAGGTTTTTTTTTTAAACCATCAACAGTTTTAAATGCTACTCTAATTCAAACAAACATAGTAATTAGTCTATCTCTAGAGGAGAAAAACTAGTATCTGGTTATTGAGATTTGTTAAATAGAAGTAAGAGGGAAACCAATATCTTTACATTGCTACTTATCCAAGGGCATATGCTTCTCTATATATTTAAATCTATACTCTTATTTCCTTAAGAGTTTTATAGTTAGCCCAGTATAATTTTTATTATATGTAATAAAACAGAACCATCTTATTCACTCTTAGTGTTACAACTTCAGGGAAGAAAGGGCATTTTAATAATTTATTTATTCAAGTACTGGATTGTTTACTTATTTGTTGTGCTAAGAGTTGAACTCAGAGCCTTGTGCGAGGTAGAAGCAAGTGTTCTACCACTGAGCCACATCCCCTGAGTTTCTATCTTGAACCTACTATAGTCAACTTTTCAATCACACTACTCTAGTTACTACTTAACAGTATTACTAATAATCTCCAAATTTCTAATTTCACTGGTTCTCAGTTTCCATTTTACTTTAAAGATTACAGTTAATTACTATCTTCTTGAAATATTTATTTTTAGTTGGCTCCACAAATTTCCTTATCTTTGTGGCTCATTTCTCCTCATTTATTTTGCCAATTTCTCTTCACTTGTTTAATTTTAAAATTGATGGTTCTCAATAAAGGCAATTTTGGTAGGAAGTTTGTTGTCACAGCCTGATGTAAGTGAATGCTCTACTGGCATCTTTTTTAAAAAAAATGTATTTAGTACAGGGTCTACAGGGTCTCACTACAGATTGGACTTGTAGTGATCCTTCCTGTTTTTCAGCCTACCAAGCATTGAGATTACAGGTGTGCGCCACCATACCTAGTCTTCTATTGGTATCTTATAGGCAGAAGCCAAGGTAGCTGCTAAATATCTTATAATGCACAGGTCAGTCTCTCACAAGAAAGATCAGGCCCAATACTAGCACAGCTGAGAAACCTATGAAACCCTTTAAAAAATATTTGATAACCTAAAATGTATTCCTTAAACCCCTTTCTCTTTGCAGTCACTCGGTGATTCTATGTAAGCTTATATATCTGCTCTGATGATTCACAAGCTTATATATCTGGTCTGACCTGCTGCTTTGAACTCCTTATCCATATCCAACTGCCTACACTCAGATGTCTAACATAACCAAAACTTAAGTTGTAACATTCTCTCCCAACTCAGTCTTTAGGCAGTCTCTCTCATCTCAGTTAATGACAGGTGGTCAGGCCAGAAATCTGGGTATAATCCTTGACTGCTGTGTCTCTCTTTCCTACATTCCATCCACTACATCAGTATGTCCTAACAGCTCTATCTTCAAAATATACCTGAATTTAACCACTTAACACATAAACCATCACTGCTCTGCTCCAAGTGATCATTTTTTCATCATCATTACAGCCTGTTATATTCTTTAGCACTCACTACTTCTTCACTCATTGTCTTACTTTCAATAAAGCAAACAATAATCTAAGAAAAATTATATTCTTTCAATCTAGCCTTCAAATCTTTTTAAAACCTACTGTATAACTCTCATTAACTAGCTATAAAGTCTTCCTTGCTGTTAGTGTATTTCAGCCTTCATCCCCACCCTCATGTTTTGAGACAGTGCCTCACTACATAGTTCAAGCTGGTCTCAAATTTATGGAGATCCTCCTGCCTCAGCCTCCTGAATGCTGGGATTATAGGTGTGCAACACCACATCTAGCTAAACTACATGTATTCTTGGAGGGGAGGAGGGCAGACAGACCAGGAATCAAACTGAGGACTTCATGCTTGCCAGACAGGTGCTATACCACTGAGCTAAACCCTGAGCCTGCTATGTATAGCTGAATTAAGGATTTTAAGTTTTTCTGAGCCTTTTGCCTAGAGCCTCTTCCCTCCAGATAGCAAGCAGCACAATTAACTTTCTCCTCTACATACATGACTCCTTACTTCCTTTGCATCTTTACTTAAAAGTCACCTTTTCTGGGAGTCTGCCAACAAAAATTTATCTAAAATTTCAAACCTATCCTTGATATTTCATCTCCCCTCTTTCTCCTTTATTTTTCCCTCAGCATATTTTGTTATTTAATGTATTATGTATTATATTTATTTGCTTGTTTTTGAGAAAGTATCCAGGCTGGCCTCAATTTTATGATCTTCCTGTTTCAGCCTGCCAGGGAGCTGGGGTAAAAATGTGTACCAGTATGTCCAGCTTACTGACTTACTTAAATGTCTAGATCACTCTTGAATAAAAGCTTCTTAAAACTTACTTTTAGTCTTTTATTTTGGGGGGGGTGGCTCCTGAGGCTGGGGCTGGAGCAGCCTATGGTGCCGGGAATTAAACCTTAGTCCCCTGCACCTACCTAAGCTTGCTTAGGTAGGTGCTTTAGACTGCTGAGCTATCTCGCTGGTGTCTAGTTTTGTCTTTTTAGTGTGCTATTCTATAGCAGAATAACAGTATCTAGAACAAACAATACTCAATAAACACTTCTTGAAGACATGATCCCTAATCTATAAATCCTATACATGAATGATTCAGAAAGAACCCCTTCCTTATTTTAGAATCTTGGTTATTTTCAGAGGGAACTACAGGTCATCTTAATAAAATAATTGAAAGTTTGCTATATATAGTAATAGCCCCAATTGTGGTTTTATTGTCAGAATCACCTAAGAAGATCATTTAAAATATACAATCAAGGACCCTATCTAGGATTCACTGATTCGCAGTATGAAGAACTTGAACCAGAAATTTAAAAAGTGAATGAGTCTTTGCAGTAGCCACCCATTAATTCATTCGTTTACTCACTCACTCACTCAATGGAGACAGGGTCTCAATACAGTTTAGCGTGGCCTTTGCTTCTATGTAGCAAAGGTTGCCTCTGAACTTGCGCTATTGCTGCCTCCACTTCCTGACTACTAGGATTATAGACGTGAGCAACATGACTGGCCCAAGAAAGCCCTAATGGTCATCTCTGCATGTTTCTATGGGCATATATGTGGGATACTGTAAGTAGAACTGAGTCAGTGAGTATTTTGAACTATGATACTGTCAAATTGTTTCCTCTCAAAAGTGTATTTAAAAATAAATTCCACTATATCATCAGTATGCAAGAGATATTTCACTTATTTCAACTTGACAGCACTATTATTATCAATCTTCTGAATCATATTCAGTGTAATATGATCTTTTTTTTTTTTTTTTTTGGCAGAACCAGGGATTGAACTCAGACCCTTGCGCTTGCCAGGGAAGCACTTATTCTACTGAGTCATCTTCCCGGCCCCCAATATGATCTTTATATCTTTATGTACTTAAACTTACCAATATATCCCTTTATGACTTTAGGATTTCATGTCATGCTTATAAAAGACCACTCTCTATCAAAGCATTTCCTTGTTAACACTTTTTTTGTTACACATTTAAATCTCATTCAGAAACCATTCGATTAGGCTCTACTTTTTTTAAAAATGCGATTAGGTCAGAGGTAATACTCTTGCAAAAATTACTAAGAGGCACATGACTGTAATCCAAGCCCTGGGGAGGCTGAAAACAGGAGAATCACTATTGAGTCTGAGCTGCATAGTGAGAACCTGTACCAAATAAGGTAAAAAATAAATAAATAAACTAAGAAAGATAGATAGTTAATTCTAGAGCAGTTAACAAATATCTTTTGAAAATCTTTTAAACATATTTGGTACAGGATCTCACTTCACAGATCAGACTCTAGTGATTCTCCTGTTTTCAGCCTCCCCTGCGCTGGGATTACAGATGTGAGCCACCATGCCTTGTGCCTCAGTGGCCAGTTCAGTGTGCCCGGGGAGCAGGGCTGGCACAGCATGTGATACTAGGATTAAACCCTGGTCCCTGTGCTTGCCTAAGCAGGTGCTTAGTCCACTGAGCTATCTCGCCAGCCCAACAAATATCATTTTAAGAAAAAATTATTGTGCACTCAATTGAAATATTAAACAATAAAGTAATAGATGCTTAAAGGATTTTCTTAAGGTATCATGGGCAGAAATAGGGTTTTGTTATGTCTTGGGGAGGCCAGTACTGGGTACAGAAGGCTTCATTATAAGCTACATCCTAGCCTTGTTCATTGTTTGAGAGTTTTGCCAATTGTCCAGATCAAAATCAAACTTTGCAATCCTATTATTTCAGCTTCCCAGAGTGCTGGGACTGTGCCACCATGCCTAGCTCTGTAAGTCTTTGAACATTAGATTCCAATGCAACACTGTAGTTAATATGGCAAGTTCATTACCAAAAGCTCATAATGCAGTTCATGAATAAATATATAACTAATAGTGAAATCTACCAGTAAATGCCATGACCAATGCTATTTAAAGCAGAAAAAATGCACACCAATCACTAAAGAATGCTGAAAGCAAATATTCAAGCCATGAGTTCCATAAGGAATGTTAGTACATTTTACATCTTGTGATTTAAATATTCTTACTTAAGGTATCACAATAAAGCTATTCATATTCAGTTCAACATCTTATACTTCCATATTACATTAAGTGTTTATGATTACAAAAATGTATTTAATCACTATGAATAATTTTTAAAGATAAAATTTGTTTTTAAAATGGTTTGTTTGGGGCTAGCGAGATAGCTCAGTGGTCTAAAGCACCTGCTTAGGCAAGCTTAGGCTGGTGCAGGTAACCGCGGTTTGATCCCTAGCACCACCAGGGTAGACTAAGCACACCAAAAAAAAAAAAAAAGGTTTGTCTGCTCTTTACCCCCACCCCCCCCCCCCCCTCTTTTTTTTTTTTTTTTTTTAACATTGGTGGATCTCAAGATTTAATTCAGTCTGGCTTTGAACTCTCTATGTAATGTAGGTATATCTCACACTCATAGCAATGCTCCTTGCCTCAGCCTCCTGAGTGCTGTGATTATAAGTGTATGCTACCACACCTGGCCACAATTGCCACTTAAAGAGATTTAAAAATGTAAACTATTTCCTGTTCTCAAGTAAATAATCTATCACAAGAATTATTTATGCATGGACTGACACAAAATAAAACTCATTTTCCCTTAAGAACTGAGTTTATTTCAAGTTATCACACTAAAGAAACCTAAAGAATTGAAATTATTTCCTTTTCAAACAAAGTTTCAGTGAATAAAAACAACAGGCTTATGCTTAATATGGAAAAAACATTCCACACACACAAAATCACATCATACCTCTTATCAGCAAGATCTGTTTTATTTCCTACAAGCATGATGATAACATCACTTCCTCTTTCTGTTCTGACATCATCAATCCATTTTGTAGTTTGCTGGAATGAGTTAACATCTGGTATGGGAGGGAGGACAGAGATTAGCATTACTCAAAATGCCTCCCAAGCAAAGGACACCACTTCCCCAAATACCCTGGAAGTTGGAAGGAAGACGGCACATTAGGAACCCACTTTTAATGTGCTTGCAACATAACTCCATTTTATCTGATTACAGCTGTCAGTGAACTAAAGAAATCTGAATACAATATTTAAATTTTTGACAATCAAATGAGTGTGATGTACTTACATAATTGGAAAAAATAAACTGTTTAAAATACAAAGACAGCTATGAAAGATAATTTGGTGTTACATTGCCACGCTTTTTAAATCACTTACACATAACATGACAAAGAAAGCATTTCCAAAAGTATGTCAGCCAATAATTCCTAACACATCTAGAAAATCTGTAATCTTTAAACAGCTTGTAACACCACTATGTTTGCATTGCTTACTCAGTTTGTGATCACTTTAACCTAAAGTCTCTTGGCTTAATACACCAGAATCACTTCTAACAAAAGTTACCTTTTCTAGTATTGGAGTCTAGAGTACTTCAATACCTTTTACAGCAATTACAGAAAGCACTGTACTGATACTTCAACATATTTGCAGAATTTTTAAAGAAAAATACCTGAGTTTCTTTTTGCTTTGGTTAAAGCAAGCACAAACACATTAAGGCTAAAAAAAAAAAATAAAAAAAAAAAAACCTAGTCAATGCATAATAAGGAAGATACATTTTTAAAAATATAAGTAGCAACCCAAAGTAAAGCTGCAAAAAAAAAAAAAAGAATGCATATAGCATATATCCAAAAAAAAAAATAAGTCTCTAAATGCAATCTTTCAATTTTACTGTTGCAGTTACTATTCAGTAGGTATGACCTCTGACTGTATAAATATGCACAACTACCTAACAGTACTCATAGCTCAAGCCAACAGTTTATATGTTTTTTTAAAAAAAGTCCAAGATTCTACCCCTCAGGAGACTGGGGCAGGAGGATGGTTCCAAGTTCAAGACCAGACTGGACTACAAAGTGAGCTGAAGGCCAGCCTGAACTGCACAGTGAGACCCTGGATCAAAATTGGGGAAAAAAAAAAAAAAAAACCTGGTTTCCCAAAAATTATGAACTACTACATAGAATGATGGTAAATATCATCTTACATATGTCATAAACCAATCTGTAAAGACAATTTCAATCAGAGAGCATTTTCTTGTCAATCACCAAAGCTCCAAGGAAAATTTATAGTCACTTAAAAGATCAATGGTATTAAGTCTTTAGGGAAAGAAGACAAATCATTATTTTCCATTTTTAAATTTTTGGAGAGAAATGAAAGTGTGGCCTGTTAGCAACATCAGTCACAGAATGCAGATATGATTCAAACAAAAATGATTTAACAGAAAAGTACATGTAAAAAAAAAGAAAAGTACATGTTATATTTTCTCTGTCTTCCTCTATAGACAGAATGATTTGAAGGGGAAAGCAGAGAAAAGCTGACTAGCAGAAGCTTTTAATAGCTTCAACAGAAGCCTTGGAGGATTTGGAAAACTTGGCAAGAGGTTTGATTGCAGATTATTTTAGAGAAATCTCAAATGAAATTAAATGAAAAAGGAGATACACTTTAAGTTATCACTATAGTATGGCTTAGGATAATAGAATACTAAGAAAGCCTTGTAAAGATACATAATTGGACCTGAAAGACAACTTCTAAGGTGAGAAACCTGGTACAGCAAAAGTAAAGCATAATGGTAACAAACACCAAAGCAAGTATTTCTGACCTAGTAGTCTGTAATAAAGTTTGCTATGAGAAACTTTACATGCTAGTAAGGAAAACAAGCACAAGACAAGAACATGCATGCAGCTAAGCTAAAGGTTGAAAGAAGATTAGAAATGCATAATTCCCCCCACTCACTTGTGATATCATAAACAACAACTGCCACAGTGGAGTCACGAATGTAGCTAGGAATCAAGCTCCTGAACCGCTCTTGACCTGCTGTGTCCCATAATTGCAATCGTACCTAACAACAGAATCAGTCAAACAAGCAAGAAAAATAAGAAAGGTCAACCCATTGCAATATACCTACTTGTGATATCGTAAACTACTACGGCTGCAGCAGAATCACGGATGTAACTGGGAATGAGGCTACGGAAACGTTCCTGACCCGCAGTATCCCACAGCTGCAGCCTGATCTGTGGGATGGGAAAAAAAAAAAAAAAAAAAAAAAAAAAAAAAAAAACTAATGCTAAAAAGAGAAAAAAACAGAAAGAAAGAAAAAAGAAAATGCTTTTGTAAAGGGGGAGGAGGAGGGGTAGAGAGAAGACTCATGCAAGAGGTTTCAGGGGAGTAAGGAATGAAAATAATATAAAACTTTTTCAAAAGGGAGTAGTATTAAAAATGTCTTGCTCTGAAGGTAGGTACATGACTAAAAAAAAAAAAAAAAATCACTGTGAAAGATTTCACAGATTCAAATATGGCTTCTCTTTTCTCTCTCTCTATAACCTCTTTGAATCCCTATACCTTTCAGATGACAAAAAGTAGGCTGTTGATATTCAATATTGAATATAAAAGAGTAAAAGAGTAAATACCAAATGAGCAGCTCAAGCTACAGAGCGAAGACATTCATGTTTCTCTGAAGGACTCTCAAAGCTAAAACATATTTCTTTCTTATTGAATCTGGAATATTTTGAAATTAGGTCTTTTCCTATTATGCTATGTTTCTCCCATATACTTCTCCCTAAACCAACACAGATGATCAAAAAAATAGGAGAAGTATCTTTTTGCAACCAATACGTTTTTTTACTTACTTTCTCAAATCTAGATTACAAAGACAAGCTAAAAATAAACATTAAGTTATCTTACCATTATAGTAGTCTCCAAGCCTTCAAGTTCTAAGAAATGCTACGTTTTATGTACATATACGAAAACATAAAAATCCAAAAGAAAAAACACACTTACAGTAAATAACATTAGAGATAAAATACTGTCTTTTGGGTACAGCTCCTGCAATATTACACTTAAGGTAGTCAATGTTTTGGTGACAGAAATTTCTCCAAAGAGTAGTAGGCTAGAGTACAAAATTTACATTGTATTGGGTACACTAGAAAGAAGGTAAAAATATGACAATACACACTGTTTCTTCCTATTCACAGTCACTTTGGCATATATAGTTCTGACAAAGAAAATCATTAAGTTCATAAATTGTATGATATTTAAATGAAATTTTTCTGAATACCTCAAGAGTAGCACTCAAAAGGTGCCTATCAGCTCTAATTTCTTAAAGAAAATTCTCTTAATTCTCCCTTAAAGCTATTAGTCATCACTTTGGCAAATCAACATGACAAATTTTGTTTAATAAGGCTAGGGACAACAGGGTTTTACAAAATATCTTTCTCCTTTGGATCTCACTTGGACTTAAGTCAGAGGGCTTAAAATAACTCATTCTATAATACTGATATTTCTCAATGCCTATAACTACATATTTCTACAGGTGACTATCACCAACTATGGCTTTGATCATAGGTTTCTAATGTGGAGTATTCCAGAAAATTGCACACTGAAAACATTACTCACTGTTCGATCCTCCAAGTACATTGTTTTTGACAAAAAGTCAATGCCAATTGTTGCCTGGAAGACAAAACAAAAGAAGTTGACACAAAACAACAGTTTGATAATGGCCAATAGTTTAGGATACAAATGGAACTTCTGACCATGGGAAAAATAATGAACAAACACTTAAGCACAAAATACCCAAACAGGAATCAACAAAATTTCCAGTGATAATAGCTACCACATAATAAGCATCTGCAATGTTAGAGATTATTTGAAGCTCTTTACACAGATCATCTCTAATTCCCATACATTCTTGCAAGGTAACTCATTCTTACCTTCATTTTTATTACTTTATAGATAACATGACAATGAGAATTTCAGTTTGCATATTTATATTTAGAAATTTTCATATTTTTATTTAAACTTTAATATGAGTATCTGAGTACTCCTCAAACACTATTTGCCTCAACAGCAATTTTAGGGGGCTGGAGAGATGGCTCAGTGGAATAAGTACTTCCCTGGCAAGTGCAAGGGCCTGAGTTCAATCCCCAGTTCTGCCAAAAAAAAAAAAGCAATTTTATAAAATACTGGTGTAAATTATTACCCTGGCTACTCTTTCTACATAATTGCTTCTCAATTGTCCTGATGTCACAGATAGCCAGAGCCACAAATATGACTTTCTAAAAAGGACACTATTTTTCCAATATAAAAGATTATGAACCTAGTTCTGCCAAAAAAAAAATTAAGTAAAGAAAATAAATTTTCCTTCATAGCACACAATGATAATTGGTTTCCTTCCATGGTCCAAACATACATAAAATCTTGTTGGCTGGCTGCTGTTTAATCAGCCAGAAAAAAAAAAAAAAAAAAAAAAAAAAAAAAACACAGAAATAATAAAGTCACAAAAATATAAAGACTGGCCCAGGGAGATAGCTCAGCAGTCTAAGGGCTTGTCTGGCAAGCACAAGGACCCAGTTTCAATCCCTGCCACAGCATGCCAGACTGGCCCAGTGCCAAGCTGGCCACTGAAACCAGGCATGGTTGCACACACCTATAATTCGAGCATTGGGAAGGCTGAGACAGGAGGATCACTATGAGTCTGAGCTGTGTAATGAGACCCTGTACCAGAAGGATTCTTTTGGCCGGCTCAGGATACCTTAAAGGCAGGTCTGCTAAAGCATGAGGATCTGGGGATCAAACCACAGACTCCTGAGCCTGACTGCTTTGCTTAAGCAGGCACTTAAAACAACTGAACTAATGGGCAGGCCCCATAGAAGTTAAGAAGGATTTGTTTGTTTGTTTGTTTTTGCCCAGTTCAGGATGATAAGGTATGAGGATCTAGGGATCAAACCACAGAATCATGAGCCTGACTGCTTTACTTAACAGGCAGGCTTCCAACCCTGTACCAAATAAATACATAAATAAAAGATTTTAAAATGTAAAGAGTTGGTCAAGCATTGGCTGGGACTCATCCACATGGATGACACAGACAAAGGAACTACAGAATAATGTACGGGACTACAAGATAAACCCTGAGAGGATTTCACTGACCACATAGGAAATATAAAGTTCATGTGTTGGTATATAAGTCTTGATCTATCTAGGTCCTAACCATCCAGCAGAAAAGTATAAAAATGAAGTATACATCGTGGGGCCATAATATTAAGCTGAGCTGTAAATGGCTATGGTCGACAACTTCTTTGAATAACTCACTATCATTGTAGAATGCTGGACTGTGTTGGATTGTGGTGTGGAGTTCAAGCACCTAAGTTAGTTGAATGACAATGGAGTGCCCACCTTTGACAGGTATAGACAAAGGAAGGGGTGTAGAAAGAAAAAATCATGATATGTGTGTATAGACAGTAGTTGGGACAGATAACACTGTGCTTCTACATAATTCTATGAGAGGCAAGATCTGCACTAATGGTGG
>PVKA01034335.1:0-23561 GCA_004027165.1 Ctenomys sociabilis
ATGCAGACATGATATCCTGTCCAAACACTATTAGTGCAAATATTTCTTCTCTTTGAATTAAGAGAAAGTAGCTATATATCTATCCTATTTCATATATAGAGATAGAAATTGGTCCTTCATTTTTATCCCCTTATTTTGTTTAGTTCTGTCAGAGATAGGTATTCCACTATCATTTAAACATTGTAGATGTGTGAATTCAGCAAAGTAATCCAATATAGTCCAGTAGTCCATAATGGTAGAGGGTTATCCTTAGGACTGACAATGTCACAAGTTGTTGACCTGAGCTCTTTATAGCTCAATATATTAATACAGCTTTGGATGGTTAAGACCAAGACAAAGCAAGACCTATATAACAAGAAATGTAACTTTTGTACATGACAAGGATATTCAAATCCCCTCAGGATTTACCCTGAACCCTATACCACATTTTCGAGATCCTTTGTCAGTGTCAGCCATGTGGATTAGGTGTGGCTATTGTTTCACCAATTTTATGCCACAATTTGAATGGCAACAAAATTACAACAATAATAAAGTGAAAGAAAAAGTAAATATTGACATAACCATAATAATGAATAAAAACTACCACTCAAAAGAGATATGTAGTAATAACATAGACAAAAAATAAACCACATGTTGACATATAATAAACATTCAATAACTGTGACATATAGTAAACTCTGCTACCATGAACAATAGATGAAAATTCAACAGTAACATCATAGCGTCCACTAAGCATTTAAAGATTAATAAAACTTCCTAGTAATGACATTTGAAGGGTTTGGAAAAGTTAACAATGAAGGGAGCACAATTTGATAAATAAGAAAGGGGAAAATGATCAGGAGATGAGAAAAGCGAAATAAAGAATCCAATTAAAGAGTACATAAATTTAATAAAATGAGGTAAAAGTATCAAAAAGAATAAATAACTGCAACAAAAAAAGGAAAGGAACAGAGAAAAGAATTTAAAAAAAGAATATCCTCATTCTTACCCTAAAAAAGAAGAATAGAGAAGGTGAGAAACAAATCTAGAAATGTCTCCCTTGTGTTGGAACATGTTATTTCTTTCCAGGGTCAGTTGCAGGTCATCTTTTGTTTCCACAGTCCCATTTTTGTGCTCACACTGCTCCATGCCTTTCCTTTCCTGTTGGTTGTTCATTCAGTGGTGCCCCCACAAGGCTCTATTCACTCCAGCCACTCATTTCCATGAACATTTTTAGACCTGTACTTGCTCTTTCTTTCCGATTTTTATCCTGAAATTTGTAAAGTGCCCTCGTCTGACCTCCCTTTCATAGAATCCTCTGTCAGTTCACCCCAGACCATGTCAACTGTCTGAGCTGAGGTGTCCACCTGATCACATTGGCAGAGGAGGTGAGATCTCTGAGCTAAGTGCTGAACACAGGCAGTGGGGCAGGTCCATAAGCAGATTACCGGATCCCAGCACTATCAGATTGGTCCCTCTCAAAAAAATAGGTAAGTAGATTACTTTTTTCCCACACATTGCAGGATCGCTGTATACTTTCTGGCCTCTGCTTAAACTACTCAGATTATCTATGTCTAGCTTTTGCCTTCTCTTCAAGTGTTCTATGTGGCCATCTCCCACAAAGTCACTGAGTTACAATAACTCCAGAACCCTGAAATGTAAGTGTTCCATGGTTTCTGATTCCCAAAGTATGTCAGTCATAAACAACCTTTCCCAGAAGACTCCTGTGTACTCATTCTGAAATATGCAGGATGCTGAAAATCCAAGTGCTGCTCTGAATTTCTCTAACTCTATACTATCATGCATAGGGATTTCTTTTCTAAATAGCACAGTAAAAGCCTGTGATATTTTTGCAGTTTATAGTATATATGGACCTTCTTTTGCTAGCTGGGTTTTTTCCTGGGGTTGCTGACCTTCTCTACTTGATGTTAGTGAAGATAGGTTCCTCTCCTCAGGAGTAGGAGTGTTGCAGACAGCTTGGTTCCTTTCTCTACATGAGTTCAGTTTCTTCAGTTGTTCTTCCATAGTTTCCAGTTTTCTTTTGTCCTTTTTCTTGATTACCAGAGATCAGCTTCTTTTTTCTTCACCAAGTTGTTTTCCAGGTTTTGCAATTGTAGGTCATGTCTGTCTCGCTGTTGGTCTTTACACTGCAATTTTAAATCTTCTGTGATAACACTCACAATATTTTATTTTGATGAATTCATGTATAAACAGTTTGATTTATTTTGTATGGTGACTCTTTCTTTAGCTATTGCTTAAAGTGACCACTCATCTACATTGCAGATATTATGTTTTATTATTTCATTCCTTTATATTGATAATACACCATAATTTCAACTACTGGGTTGTCACTTTTCTTTTTATTTATTAAATCTCCAGTCTTAAATCATAGGGCTTCTGGAGTACTATGTTTCTTTCTATTTTGGTATTTTTTTAAATTCTTACAGATAGCCAAAAACTTATGTGTTTCTACTCCTATTACTTCAGTTGTTTCTCAGAACCCAGATTGCTTGAGTTTTCTTCATTGGCATTTTAGCAACATAACAGCAAGTTCTGATCCCACACAAGATACTGCAATTTCTTTTCTTTTTTCATTTATGTATTTGGTGCAGGGTCTCACTATGGTGATTGAACCTGTGGTCGTCCTCCTATTTTCAGCCTCCCCAGCGCTGGGATTACAGGAATGTGCCACTGCACCTGGACTCATTTGCTGGCTCAGCATGCATTGGGACTGGGGCTAGCATGGCATGCAGGACCAGGGATCAAACCCTGGTCCCCTCACTTGCCAAAGCAGGTGCTCAGTCTCCTGAGCTATCTTGCTAGTCCAAGATACTGCACTTTTGATGATACAGAATGATCCTTGTATATGAAAGTTCATAAACAGATCTTTTGTATCATCTACAGAATTCAGCATAAAGCTGGACATCATCTAAGTGTTCTATTTGTGTTTTGTTTTAGTACAAATAAGGCATTTTATTTCTAAATATACTCCCTTCTAAGTATATGCTTTCTTGAATATAAACTTGGCTTCTAATATTCAAAATATAGCAGATGATGTCTACATAAATATACACTTACAGTGACGCATGTGTTTGTATTGGGTGTGTTTCAGCTGCTGTAGATGAGGAAAATTATAAAGGCTGATCATCATCTCCAGCTACTAGCTTTCTCTGCCTCTGGACCATGTCTAATTGTCTTTGTGTTTCACCAATATTGTCTTTTATCATCCCATTATATTGCCTTTTATTATCCCACTATTCTTTTGAATTGTATTTCCTTTTATTTCCAAAAGATGGGTCATTACTGAAAATGTACTTTATGCCTATATATCTTTATTTGTGATGGTAGAATAGCGATAGTATAGATTAGAGATATTGTAGACCAGTGATCCTTTAAAGACCAAGTGCCCAAACTAATCCACAACTTACTTATTTATTACAAAATGCCAACACTGTAATCAAGCCAGAAAATTTAGGTTTTAGTTCAGGAAAATCAACCGCTATCCAGTACTCAGATGCTGGGGCAAATTTGCTGCGGGGCTGACTGGAAGAGTCTGTGTGCCTACAAATAATGTATCAGTTCCATAGCACCAAGAATTTATATGGAAGAAAGTAAATATTTGTTGTCAATAATTTTAATTATGCCAGTAAGAAGCCAGAAATGTGGGAAATTAAAGACTTCTAAATGTGTGAATCTCTTTCAAGCTGAAAGCCCAAGGTGATTATCCATCATAGGTGAGTAGCTCACAATAAACACAGGGACAAAGATAATTGAGTGGCTTCATCTACTTCAACTCTGTTATCACATTAAAGGAGCAATCTGTTTTTTAATCTAAAATTTGACAGGAAGAAACTTGTCTCATTAGTTTTTTGGTGCCTGCTAAAACAAAGAAAACATCAATTTAAGAGAGGTTTCTAACAATTGTTTGAAGATCTTGTAGCTAGAAATTAATCAGCATTAGGTAGAACGATTAGAAAATAATAGGAGTAATTAGAAAGTCCAAATGAGTCAAGTTGCAGATTGAAAAAAGTACCTTTTTTCTATGTCCAAAATAATATAATCATGGTATAAATTTTTTCTTACTATTCACCAAACAATTGCATAGACAAGTACGTGACTTAGGATAGCAACTGGTGGGGGTTTTTCTTGACAGCTTCTGGAATTTTTGACAAAAATTTAGGATGGATGCCAAATATTTTTTGGCATAAAATAATCTCTAATTATGTTTTCCCACTATTGTAGATGTTTGTAAAGGAAATGTATTGATTGCATTAACAACTTTGTTTTGCTTTAGCATTGACAATATTAAGCTGAAATGTATAATCTGTTATTTATTTCAAGAAAGAAATCAAGAAATCAATGGAAAACATTCACATTTCTAACTAATTTTTGCTAACTCTTTCTGCTTATTACACATCGTAGAACTAAATTTTACAAAACTGACTACTTCTCAATGTGTAAGCTATTAATTCTGTGGGTCATATTTTATCATTTTCACATTCAGTTTCTTATTTTGTTTTTTTTTAATAATTTTCTTTTACTTTGAAGAGCAAAAACTAGAGCAAGAAAATATAAAGACAGAAACAGGGTAATGTATAACTACATATTTTACAGATTTTCAAATCAAGAATAGCTAATTAACAATGATTGATATCTTGGGGCTGGGGAGAAGGCTCAGTAGAATAAGGATTTCCCTAGCAAGCACAAGGGGCTGAGTTCAATCCCTCGTTCAGCAAAAAAAAGAAAAAACAAAATGATTGCTGTATTAACTATTTTTATTGTCAAATCTGTTGCTCAGATTAAAAGATACAATTATGCAAAATGGAACATATGATTGAATATTACCACATGCTTTCAAGAAATCTTAAGTTTTTATTTTTATAGACAATGTGAGATCATAAACAAATTCTAAAGCAATAACAAAATAAGCCACTAATCCCCAAATACTTCTTTGACAAAACAAAGGAACTGATTCAATAGCTCAATAGCAAGTCAGGATTAATTGTTGTTATTTATTTATTTTTTTTCTCTATCTTTAAGGAAGGGTTTACAAGATGTATAGGCTCTCACTACTAGATTGGACTTCTGTGATTCTCCTGTTTATAGCTTTCCAAATGCTGGGATTACAGGTGTTCATGGCACACAAGGTCTCAATTGCAGTCTCAGTACACCCAGGGAGCATGGGCAGGACAACAGGCCGGGGAGATTGAACCCCTGACCCTGAGCCTGTTTGCAAGTGCTTCAATCCCCTGAGCTATTTCAAAGGCCCTCAAATGCACATTTTATCTTTTTTTCTTTCTTTCTTTTTTTTTTTTTTTTCTCTTTTTTTTTTTTATTTTAGGGAAGGATCTACAGGGTGTGCAGGGTGTCACTACTAGACTGGACTTGTAGCGATCCGCCTGTTTGTAGCCTCCCAAGAGCTGAGATTGCTGGCACATGCCGTCGCCTCCAGTCTCAGTCGCTCTTTCAGCGTGCCCCAGCGGCGGGTCCCACACCACAGGCCCCAGGATCAAATCCCTGGCCCCTGCGCCTGCTTGCAGGCTGAGCATTTTACCTTAAGCTACTAACAATGTTATGTAAAGCATTAATTGTTCAATCTAATTGTATCTTTGTGGAAGACTTTACCTGAAACAGTTTTTTGGTGGATTGCTTTTATTAAAAGTTGCCAAATAATTTATCTAAAAGATTTATTTAGTTTATTTTTCAGAATATGCTGAAGCTTATTCAATCGTCATTTGTTTTTATTGAAACTTTGTTTTTCTATTGTTTCTTTTATTATTTTTTTATTTTTAAGTTGCCATTGCAATTCAAAAGCCTTCAGAAGAAAAACAGCGAATGAGAGAAATATGTGTTACATGATTTTAGCAAGAAAATGGGCCATAAAAAAGTGCGATGCAGTTTCTGTTCTGATCTCCTGTGAGGATGGCTTAGACTGGGGGATTGTTTTGGGCAAAAATTCAGGAAATATACAGGTATTTAAGAATGTTCATAACAGCACTTTGTAGCCTTCAAGGTTTTGTGGATTAGAATTTTTTTTTAATGTATTTGGTACAGGGTCACTACTCAGCTTGGGCTCATAGTGATCCTCCTGTTTTCAGACCCGCAGTGCTGGGATTACAGGTATGCATCACCGTGCCTGGTCTCTGTGGCCAGCTCAGTGTGCCAGGGGCGTGGCCGGCGTGGCTTGTGGTGCCAAGGATTGAACCCTGGTTTCTCTGCTTGCCTGAGCAGGGGCTTAGTCTTTTGAGCTATTTCATTGGCCCTTGAATTTTTGTTTTAAATTGAGGGAATGAAGTATAATTTTCATGTCTTATTTTTGAAGAACAAATATAAAAAGCACATTCTCCAAGTTCTAGCCCTGCTCTTTCATTATACACAGTGTATTAGAGACAAACACACATATACATACCAAGTAAGAACTAGATGCACTCAGAAAAGAGTATAAGACTTTCCTAGAAATGATACTTGCAACTATACCCTAGAATGTTCTTAACAAATGTGCTTTTTAAAAAAATCTGAGTGCTTGGATGTTACAGAATTCTGTTACCTAACATCTTTAAGGAATTCTGACTACTTTAAAATGTTGATAGAACAGCATTGAGAGATGCTCTTACATTGTCTTTCTGTTTTGTTCCTATGTTATTTTTAAAAATCTATTTTCATGTGCTTATGATAGAAGTCTCAGTAATCATACTATGTTTAAATTTTCTGGATACACAAGATAAACTGTGGGAATGTAGCCCTCCTGTGTCTTCCTTCTTTCTGCCACGAAGAAATTAGAAGATTAATTGGGCTCAGAAAAGTGAAGGAGTAAAGAGAGCTCTGCAACCATCCATACAACTCATTGCCTCACAGAGAGCACAGAGGAAGCTGGTCGCTGAGAAGGGGGGACCGCGCAGACTCGCTAGCTGGCGTCACAGTGGCAGCCGCTGCAGGGACGCTCCTGTTGTATCTTTTAAGTACACATTTTATGTACTTCATATATTTTCAATATTTTTATTTTTAAATATTAATGCTGTCAGAAATATCACTACTTTTCTGGTTTAACTTCTTATGTCTAGATTTTCTAAACTCATCTTTTTTATCATTTATCTGAGACTTTGTAATTTTTCTATTGAAACAAATATATTATTTTCAAATTATACCAATCCTTTTTCTTCTTTTCTTTCAATGTTTAGAACTTTTATTTCTTTACCTTTCCTCATTTTCCTGGCTAGGACCTTCAGTAAAATGTTGAATAAAAGTAAATAAAAAATGCTAATAATATGTATTACTGCTTCTCTGCCACGTGCATACAAGACTTTTAGTATTTTATTAAGCATGATACTTGCAAATAGAGTATTGTCACTGCCATCAGATTACTGAATCCATTTTATAAATGGTTTGTCAATAGTTTGCTTGTTTGTTTTAGTCAAGCTTATAGCACACCTATCCAGCACTGGGGAGGCTGAGGCAAGAAATTCACCCTCGTTTAAGACCAGCTTGGTCGACATAGTGAGATTTAAGGGCAGCCAAAACTACATAGTAAGGCCTGGTTAAAAGAATATTACAGGGCCGGGCAAATAGCTCAGCGGAATAAAGCATCTGCAAGCAGGCACAGGGGCCGGGGCTTTGATCCCCAAGCCTGCTGTGCTGGTCCCACCCCTGGGACACACTGAGACAGCAATTGAGACTGGGTGTGGTGGTGCACACCTGTAATCCCAGCTCTTGGGAGGCTGTAAACAGGAGAATCACTAGGAGTCCAATCTAGTAGTGAGAATGTGAGCTCTCTGTAGACTCTTCTCTAAAAATGAAAGAAAAAAAGAAAGGAAGGAAGGAAGGAAGGAAGGAAGGAAGGAAGGAAGGAAGGAAGGAAAGTATTGTATTGTTGGCTGACCAGATGGCTCAGTAGACTAAAACACCTGCCTAGGCAGAGCGCAGCAGCTGGGTTTGATCCCTGGCTTGCTGTACTGGCCCTGCCCCAGGGCGCACTGAGACTGCTGTTGAGATTGGTGGTGTGCACCTGTAATCCCAGGGTTTGGGAGGCTGAAAACAGGAGAATCACTATGAATCTGATCTACATAGTGAGACGCTATATACCCTGAACCAAATACATAAAAATGGAATATTATATTCTTAAAAGAATAAATATGTTTGGTCAAGTGCTTGTTCTACATTTGATAATTATTTATTCTGTTAATTATTTATTGTTAAAATGACAGCTGCATGGATTGATTTTAAGTAATAAATTAACCTTGTCTTCTTGAAATAAACACAACTTGGTCAAAATATAGCATCTCTTTTACATAAATCCCTCATTTTGGTTTGCTATAATTTATGTACATATCTGATTATGATGTGTTACGTGTGCATTCTAGGATTTCAAAAATTCATACATAAGACAAATTGAATCATAAATTTACTTTCTTGAAATACTAGTATGTTTAGTGCTATGATTTTAGTGTCTGGACTGTGTTGATATAATATAATGAATAGGGAAGCCTGTTTTTTTCTCTTCTCATAGAGATAGATGGTTGAATGAGAAATAATAAAACCAACTGCTCTTATAGTTTACTGATAACATTGTTTTAATTATAGATTCAGTTCATTTAAAGGTATAGTACAATTTCTTTCTGCTTCTTTGTGTCATTTTGATTAGTTGCATTTTTCTAGGACTTTTCTGTTGCTTTTACTGTTTAAAATGTATTAGAATAAAGCTATTTATTATATTTTATTTTTTAACTTTCTGAAATTTGTAGTGTTGGCAACATTTCATTTTACATATTACTAATTTGTGGTCCTGCCTACTTTTGGAAGGAAATTATTAATCTTATTAATTCTTTCAAGCAAAAACTCTTTGATTTAGTTTATCCTCTTTATTATCCCCTTATTTTAATGTTTGCTCTTACCAAAAACTATCTAAATGAAAAAAGTAAAAGATATTCTTTAAAAAGTTAAATTTCAAGTAAAAGAAAAAATAATCCTCTTTCAAAAATGTTACAAGTTCTCTTGAAAATAATTTAGATAATAAATGCAGTCTCAATCAATGTTCAGTCAACATATATCTTTGTATTTTTCCTGTACTGGACAATGCACCCGGGGCTTTTTCACAGAAATACATCCCCAGCCACTTTTCTGATTCATTTGTTTTATTTTGACAGAGAATCTCACTAAATTTCTGAATTGCCAACCTTGAGTCAAACTTGAAATTCTCATGACTCAGCCTCATAGAGAGCTAGGATTATAGATGTGTACCACAATGCTGGGCTTAGAGATTTATGATTTTTCTTTTACAAACATATCTTTAAAGTAATATAATGTTGCAAAGATCAAATAGTGACATATTTATATAAGGTAAACATCAAGTTAAACACTAAAAGCACTCACTACCAAGACTTAAAATGTCACAGTACATAAGAATGCATATTAGAGGTAAAAGTTTAGAGAAATAGACTGAGTTTCACATATGTAGCCAATTTTTAACTGATGATCAACTTATTACATGAAGCTGAATTAAACTGGCATGAAGCTGGTTGTGGGAGGCCCACCTGAGGGTTGTCGCTAGCACATAAAGGTAGAACAGGAGAAGCTGCTGAAACCCCCTGTGAGCGATGCGGTTTGGAGAAGCTGTTGGAACTGTTGGAAGCTGCTAGCGCTCTTGGGTGTTCTGCTGGAGGACCTCATCATGCTGGCTTTCCCAATGAACTTTGGAGGAGCTTTGATCCGCATCTTGAGCAATGTTTCCTGGCTCCAAAGGGGGAAGATGGTGCGCTGCTCAACCTCATGGAGAAGCTTGGTGCATTGGCTTTCCTCATCACTGGAGGTGCTTGGGACCTCACCGTTGCTGAGGATGGCTGTGGTAACTTTTGGGCGAGCTCTAGTGCTTACCTTGTGCATTGTTTCCTGGCTCCAGTTGAGACCCCTCAGTCGGCTAGCACAGATCCTTTATCCCTCTGACATAGACTTCCTAGCTTCCACCACTGACCTGTGGGCCTTTCCAGCACAGATCTATGAAGGGCACCTTTATGAGACCTTGTTGTGGGCTCTAGGCCTCCAGTTGGGCTTGGACCTGTGAGAGGCATTGTTTTGAGCTCTAGGATTCCAGCTGGACTCATACAGAACATTAGGATATAGGCCCTCCCTGGAATGTTCAGTATTTATGTGTGTGGACTGATTTCCTGCATTTCTTGTATGTTGTTCTTTGGGAGATTACTTATAAACTAATATTATGAAATGTTTCCTGCATTATATTGTTTCCCTTGCAAAAAACCCCAACCATGACTCAATAGGTGATCACTTATGTGGGAGTTGGCATTTTAGACTAGTGGATGAAGCTGAGCATTTCTGTGAAGGGTACTGGAACTTCTGAGATCCATAGAGAAGGAAATGTAGACACCTACTTCACACCATACATGAAAATCAAACCACAGTAAGTTGGGAAGTTTAACATGAAAGGTGAAATAAGAGATCCTAGAAGAAAGCAGGCTATTTATTAGCTTGAGGATACACATGTGAATTTGAATATACCAAGTAATTGAGTATGATGGAAAAGATTTATAAAACTAATTTTAATAAAATTAAAACCTGTTTATTGAAGGACATCCTTTGAAAAGTGACTAGTCAATGAGAGTGTATACACACACACAGACACACACACACACACATATATGTGTGTGTGTGTGTGTGTCTGTGTGTATATCCAAAATAAAGAAGTTCTAGGAATGGGAATATAGCTCAGTGGCTTCAGCACCTGCCTGGCAAGCACAGAGTCCTGAGTTTGATCCCCAATATGACAAGAAAGAAAGAGAGTTCACGTCACTTTGTACTCCAAAATTATACATGCATTTCTCAGGACATACACAGATATGTCCCAAAGGACAAAAATATTCATTGTAACATTAGTTGATAACAAGTAAGTTTCAGTTAATAGTAGGCTAGAATGATTACATATGTATAGGCAAACTCTAGAATACTATACAATAATTTAAAAAGTGAGTGCAAGGCCAGAGAGAAAGCACTTGCCTAACAAGTACAAGGGCCTGAGTTCAATCCCCGGTTGCAAAAAAAAAAAAAAAAAAAAAAAAAAAAGATTGCATACAAGTTTCAATATGAAATAGTTGAATTTTATGAATATAACTTTGACAAAAAAAAGAACAAATGCAGAAGCATACATCCTCTGTCACTTCTTTTAAGCAAACTATAAATGGTTAAAGTTGATAGGTGCTTCTAGCAGTTAGGATAGCCATTGCCTTTTGAAAGTAAAGGGAGTACAAAACACAGAAGTCCTTTTTGGGTACTGACAGTGTGCCACAAAGCTTAATGTTTTAATTTGTGAAAAATTATTGAAATATATATTGATGATAATTTTATTAATTCTTTCATGCATGCAAAATATTTATCTAAAATTAAACATAAATAGAGCCAGTGAGATAGCTCAGCGGTCTACAGCATAAGCTTAGGCAAGTCCACAGGGACCGAGGTTCAGCCTCTGGCACGATATGCCATGCGAGGCCTGACCCCAGGGTGGGCTGCGCCGGATCCGCATACACATACCTTCCTACCTACCTGCATACATACATATATGCATAAAATTAAATATAAAAACATTTTGGCCGTAAAACAATTATTTTTTATATAGAAATAATCAGCACCTCCCAAGTGTGAATAATAAATTTGTAGATAATAAAGCTTTCATCTTAAATATCGACTTGACTGGATTCAGAGACTCTCATGGAGCATGGGATGATAGAAGGCTATTTTTTCAGATGATTAATCCAGCGATGGTTGGAGCCAGGAGTGCTGCTAAGGTGCGTCCCTGGCTGTGGGTCCCTGGCAGTGGGTCCCTGGCAGTGCGTCTCTGTCTGGTGCTCTGTGCCATGCTCTGAATCCTGCCCACCACAAAATGAGCATTTCTTAGCTGTGATCCTCCTCTGAACCCAGCCTACCGTGGCCTGATACTATGAGCCAAGTTCAATCTCTTCTGTAAGTTGTGAGCATTGGGTATTTTCCCAAGCCAGCAACAGGAAAACTTACCAATACAATAATCATCTCCTTATTTTCTCATAGAGGAAAAGATTGTTCATAAACTCTATATGGAAGGCTGATATTATTAATATATTTGGTTTTTATTTTCAAGCTATGTTTTGAGAAAATTCAAGTATTATTACATTTTTCCTTTGGTCAATAAGATGCCGGTTTTCTTATGGGTAAATGTTCAAAATGGAAATTTTTTAGATAAGGAAATATTCACTTAACAAGTGTTCGACCCATAACCAAACTAGGTAATATCTGTTGATAATTTTGGAATCTCTGTAAAGTGCTATTTTTCTTTAACCACCTTCTGTCTTTCTTTGTATTTGTTGGCAAATAGTGGCAAAATATAACTTAAGAATTATAATGATAATTCTTGTTATATTTTGTAAACAATATAAAACTATAAGCATTAAAAACAAACATTTCTATGTTCAGAGGGGAGTTTTCTTTTGTGTGGGCTTAGGAGTGAGGTAAAAGGAGTATTTTGAGAAGATGCTTGTTTCTACTTATATGTCAATAACTGGTTTTCCATGAAGGCAATAGCTCTGACTGTTGCCTCCATGAGGGAAGAGTTTGTACTACTTTCTGATAAGAGAACAATGACCTCCAGATGTGAGCCATGAGGAGCTGATGCCTGCTCCTGACAGCAATGGTGTGATCCTGCAGAGGTCACCAGTAGTTTAGGAACACTCAAGCCAGATGTCCTTTTGATTGAAGTCTTAGGAGTCAATGCAAGGAATTTCTAAAATCACAGGAATAAAGTTGTCTTAGAAATAAAGTTTCACCTGCAATACATAGGGAATAGATTTCTATTTAAGAGGAAGGCATCATCAACTGCTTACTTGGGATTTTTCAAGTGACTGAAGGACAATAGGTAAGTGAAGAGGGAACAAAATTAAAAGGGAGGTCTATGTGTGATTATGCAAGAGGCTCGCCTGCATTTCAAGTCTGAAGCCAGTGGGGCCTTAAGAAGTTTTGTGGAGCACTAGACACTATTCTACTTAATACTGTTCACCAGACCTAGTACCATACTGCTGTGACAAGAATTAAATGAACAGCAGTTGCATTAAAAGTTTAAGAGGTTAAAATACAGTACAAGAATGGAGACCATCTCTTCACTTTTTATTTATTTATTGTTTGTTTGTCATATGGAGAAGACCTTTAAATTCCAGCTGCTAAAAATAATACCATAGAAAAATTGTGTGACTTACTATTTCTATAGATAATATTGAGCTGAGAAAAGCCTGGTCTCTTTAGCAAGTAGTGAGAGATGAAAGGAGATTGGAATATCCAGTACTTAAGCAAATTAAATAATATACTATCAGAAAAAATAAGAATATCCTCATTGAAGAGCAAATAGAGCATTAATAGCAATGGCAGAACAATATTCATTGTTGTATCATGTGCTGGAGTAAATGAATAATGACAGTAATAGTGATTGGCCCTTGGCCCCCATTAGGTGCTGAGAATGACTTGATACAGAAGAGAATTTTCTAGTTTTAGACTGAGGTCAACATAGATTCTGTGTAATACCCATAATCTTCATCGAAGTATGTGATGTTGTGCCTGAGTTACTGAATTCAAGATTTAAAACTAATTCTCATTTTTTTTTTTTGTCACTGAGATCAGCAAGCTTTCCTATTATTTCATCAAGGCACAAAGGATGGAAAATATTGTTTGGAGATCATTGATCTCTTGACAATAAGGAAATTTAAGTATGAAGATATCTGAAGCATCTGAGGATGAAAAGAGGTTGGCACTGAGTGAGGACAGGCTGGACTTGCAGAGGAGGAAGAGGAACTGGTTGAGAAGTATAGGGAAGGACAGTGCTGTTCCAATGCAGGTTGCAGCTTATCAATATTTACATTTTTGCCATTTCACAAAATACGTTTGTATGAGGAAAATATA
Source organism: Ctenomys sociabilis (assembly GCA_004027165.1). Taxonomy (NCBI): domain Eukaryota; kingdom Metazoa; phylum Chordata; class Mammalia; order Rodentia; family Ctenomyidae; genus Ctenomys; species Ctenomys sociabilis. The sequence continues at coordinate 13,900 of PVKA01034335.1, forward strand.
ATTATGGATCCTCTCTAGCTTAACTAAAGCATCTACTTGACAGATGTTGCTCAGAATGCTTAATATAATTAAAACATAAAATACCTAACATCTGCTCATGTCTCTTCAGCTTTTACTTGAGAACAACTCCAAAGTCTTCTTGATAATGTAGTGTTGAAGTTGCTGGATTCTAAACATTCAATGCATTTCTTTCGTTTTTTCCTACTGTCGCATCACAATAAAATAAACTCACATACAGGCTTATTTATATATTTGTTTATGATCCTAATAAATTCAAGCCTTCCTAGATTATGTAGAAATTGATTTCTATCATAGCCAAGTTATCCAACACGTGTATTTCCTACCCTATTATGAATGTGCACTTTCTACCTAACAAACAAGAAACAACAGCTTATAGTTGGACAAAGAATAAACCCATATTGGCTTCAAGATGACCGTGAGCATCATTTTGACACAGTTTGCACTGTACCTTGGCTACTCTGACCTCATCATAATTTTAAAATTAGCTTCTGGATTTACTAAGACTAAAGCCATTTGTGTTCTTGATATATTTTTGACATACACTGTTCCCACTTTGACTTTTTTCTGTCAAGTTATTTTTAGTGCATGTAGTAACTTCCTTCTAGATCTTACAAGGATTTTCTGAATCTTCATTTCATATTGACTGCTAGGCTCGTTCATTTGTGGGTTCATTTTAAAGCTCTTATATTTTTACTGAGATTCCTGTTCTAAGGTCACATTTTGTACATCACTTCAATTTTTACTGAAAAATTGTGGTATGCTACTTTCAGTTCTATTGCAGGCAGGTAAGTTTGAAGTGATAATTTTTGAAGAGTTTCTGAAACAATTTAAGATGAGCTGTAGTTCCTTAATTGTATCAACTGTCAGACAAAACAAAGTTAACTCTGAGTCATTTTTTAAGCCCCACATCTTCTGCTTTAAAACCTGATACAGGCAATTATTTCTATTTTCCTTAGAATTGTAAGATATTTGAAAGTAAATCAAATAGCAATTATGTTAAGATACTGGAAAGTAATTCTTCTACACTCAAGTAAATAGATTAACTTCAAATGTGTCTATGGGGATATTCAAAAGAACAAATAGCTATGGTGCTCTACCTATTCTAAAGAAACTTACTAAAGATTAATATGAATTTTAATAAATATTAGATAAAAACAGTTATTCTTCATTATTACTATAATAGTCAGATGCTTAAAATTGTGTTTGGTCATTTTAAGGAAGTAAAAATTATATCTCAAAATTTGAATGATTCATAGTCAGACTCAAACTTCACCTATAAAATTTTATAAACACAGTGCCCCATGTCTTAGTCCACTTAGAATGCATCCGTGCATTTCCAGATGTCAGATATTAGTAACCTGCCACAATAATGATTATCCTGCGTTGAATGACAGAAATGTCCATAAAGCAGAAATTCCCAGCTACAATCCTACAATCCTACTGAGAAAAAACTTGGTTACAAACATTCCAATTGGTTTTTATTATATATGACTAAGCAGTATTTTAATAAGAAATTAATACGAGAATACATTATATAGAAAATCTGAACCGTTACCTCCTCAAAAAATCCATTTTGAATGTAGTCTGCTTGATGAGAATGGTTATATCTTTGGAGGTAAATTTGTTTCTGTAAAAACTAGAATGTGATTGATGTCAAGGTCGGCAGAGCATCTAGTAGAAGCAAGTCACGGATAAGCTATTCTTTTACATTGATATGCTTCTCATTTTGTTTGGTGGAACCAGGGATTGAACTCAGGCCCTTGTGCTTGACAGGAAAGCACTTATTCTACTGAACCATCTCCCCAGCCCCAATATGCTCCTAATTGTAATTCACGTATTAATTTCATTGTCCTTCATATCTGGAATCTCCACTGTTTGTAGAATGGGAAGATTAACTACTCTGAACAGGTTCAAAGATGGATCTTCCTCTACTTTTAGTTTATTTCTGAACCAACCTACCAAATAGCACTGGTATACAAAGGTGATATTCATATCTGTTGTACTTTTCCATGTTCCTAAAAAGATAGCCCTGCAGAGTTCAGCTGAGACTAGAAACTCATTGACATGTGGTGTCTTAATCCATTAGGCTAAATTAAGGACAATGCCAACATTCAGGATTCAATCTCAATCTTTAAAAGGGAGAAATCTTACCAAACCATACCACATGCAGTATTTGGTCATGCCATAATACACTGATTCATGAATGATTTTGTTGGCATACAATGGGGTTCAAACACCAGAAGGCACATTTGGCAAAATTTTGATTTTGATTCCAAACTCTGCATCAGAGCATGATCATAACCATGACCATCTTTCTCATAGTAGCATGACCATGGCCATCTTTTCCACAATTGTGGATGAATTCAGTCCATGAGCCGAGCTTCTACTGTATTTCTTTCTGCATCATTCAGGTTGTGGTCTGTTTGGCCACAGGCTGTCTAACACAGGGCACAAGGGAGTCTCTCTTGTCACTCAGAAATGGAGCCATGTTAGCAAAGTACACATCTGTTGGTGTCTAATTTATTGAGCCTTATATCAAAGGGATACTATTTTAAGGACTGTACTTCAAAATACCTTGTCACAAGCCTAAGAGGGCACTAATCTGAGGTACTGGTTGAACATAGAAGGAAGAATTTATATGGAAAAAATAGCACATTTTCTTAAGTCCTGTCTGTGTTTGAAGTTCTCGCAGTGAATTCAGGGGGGCTCAGCAGCACCACAAATGGCAACTAAATTAATTGCATATATTTTAACATTATTAAAATAATCATTGGAAGATAGTGTATTGACTTTTTTCCATTTTCACTTAATGTGGAAAAAGATGGAGTTGTGAAGCTACTTGTTTTTATTTTCATTTACAGAATCTCATTTTGGGGGAAAAAATAGAGCTGACTTGCCTAGTGCATACTTGGACCACTCACTAATTTTACAAACAATCCACTAAATATTAATTGACCTTAAGATCTTTGTATTTCTGCATCTTCTTTTGAACAGGTTTCCCTTACTCCAAGGGTGACATTTGTCAGTGGAAATCCCTGAACTCGCTCCACTGCTTCACTTAACTTCCATATGTTTTACAAAACTCCAGCCACTATGTTATAGTGAGGGCAGAGACTTAAAAGAAACACCCAACTGTTTCAAATCATGCTGTGCTGGACAGCTCTTTATTTCAAAGCTGTGGTTACAGTTGAATGGTATTAGATGTGAAATAGAGAAGTGAAGAAATATAGCCACGATGGATTTTTTTTCAACTTCTGAGAATTCTCTGCTTGCATCAAGAAGCTGCCCCTGCCTTTAAACTTTGCAAACACTGAATTAGGAAAAAAACACCTATTATTTTTAGATTGTCAACATTGTTGCTCAATGTTGGAGGTGAGTAGGGGGATACAGATTTGACATTACAACAACAGAGTAATTTCACTGAAGTTGTTGGGAACCATAACTAGAATTCTGAGTGGTGAAATCAGCTGATCATTCATAAAGCAAGATTCAAGGAGCGTCAGATTTGAACTTTTGCCACTGAAATAAGTGGACTATTTCTCCAGCTCGTTTTTCATAGAGCTTCCTCTTTTTAATATTTAGTCAGAGTGGACATTAGCCTAGGGATCAGATGGTTTACAGAGTGGAAAAATATTGCTTTATAATAAAAGGAGGATATTGAATAAAGCCTAGATTTAATACCCAGCCTAACAGAACACTCTGATGAATGTAATTGCATTTTAAGCATTCTGATTAAATTTTTTGATCCATATTGCATTTGTTTTGCTTGTGAATTTTTTATGAAAAAAAACTGTCTGGAGATTAAAGGATTAGTGAGTTCTTAAGAAGCTGGGCAGCTGCTAACACATCTGAATATTCTTGCTTAAAGATGGTTGAAAAGCTGCATTAATCTCTGTTATGACAAGTGATATGGCTAAAACTAGAGCAGTTAGAAGGAGGGCCATAGGGGAAATGTCTTCTGTAGTGGACAATGTGGATGGGATGTACTATCAATGAGAAAAATAAAAATTAAACAATAATGCAATTTAAAAAGCGTTTGTTAGCTAAGCTGACTAATTAGGAATAAAGCCTTCCTTTCCTTTTCATTTTCAAAGCTAATTGACAATTCGGGGAATATGTGAAGATTAAGAAATAATTTGCATGCTCTCAAATCCAAAGTGTCATTCACATCTTTTGTTAACTGGACAACAAAGGGGCTAACAAATTAGCATAGCTCTTCTCCTTGTAGGAAGAGAGGCATCCGTTCTTCCAACAAAAAACAGATAACATGGAACGGATTTGTAATAGTGGATCAGTACGTTTTGTATAATAGCTGACTGTTTGAATAAGGAGTCTGGAAAACCAAGGAGTCCTCTTTTTTGTTCAGGAAAGTGTTCCCAACAGCCTTTACCAAGCTTGAGAGTATTAAAGTAAAACTGAAGCTCACATCACAAAAAACTTACATATATATAAATTAAATTCCTGATTATGGCCCATACTGGCCCTGCAGTCTATGACCAAAGCAATTGAATAAGCTACCGAGCACTTTAGAGGTCCCTTGAGAAGCATGGAGTCTGTTAACCATGATGGCTGGCTGTTGGTACCTGAAACAGCTGTGGAGAAGCAAAGATTTAAAATTCCTCTCTGGGAATGACACTCAGTGAGTTCTCTGTGTTAATGATCTCCCATGAGATTTTGTCCACCTAGTATGACATTATTGAAAGAGAAATTCTCTGCCAGTGGCCTTAACCTTGACTGCCCATTAGAATAATCTGAAGAAGATTGTTATGAATTCTGATGGAAGGCTTTTTCTAGGGATATTGTTGGGAAAAGAGATTGGACTCTAATTCAGTTTTTCTGGGACAGAGGTATTCTTGAAGACAACTGTTCTAGCTTATTCAGCAGCGGATTTGCAGCCAGAGCCTTGTGGAGAAATTCTGCCCAATACTAAAGATGAATATGCTGGAAATAAGAACAGAGCCCACTTCCAAGAACACTGTGTTTCTTCCAATGTAGACCAGTGGGCCGCCCCTGCCACCACAAGAACTGTAAAGAGCACCGTGATCGCTACTATCCAACACAACCCTTTGTTCCCAAGTTAGTTCCATTCAGCTTTTCTCATTTGTATACAGTCAGCTCCCTCTCGCTGCATCAAAACTCCTAAGAAAATCAACTGAAAGGAAGAAAAACTTATTTGGGTCCATGTTTTCAGTCCATGGTCATCTCGCTCTGCTTTTCTGGGTCTGTGGTGAACCAGAACGTTGCGGAAGAAGGGCTTGACCAAGGAAAGCCACTCACCTTATGCTGATCAGAGGCAGAGAATGAAAGAGGAGTGCAGCTGGGGGAGGCCGAGGACCAGAAGGAGCTGGGGATGTGATACAGCACCCAAGTTGTGACCTTATGGCATACTTGCTTCCACGAGGCACACCTGTAGCTTTCCATGCTCCCAAATTGCATCAAAATGTGATCTCACCAATGCATTTCTCCTCCGGGATGCAGTCACTTTCCAAAGGTGTCACCTCTCGACATTACCACAAAGGGAATCAGGCCTTCTATGTGCTAATCTTTTGGTGGAGACCATCCAGATGTGAACATAGCACCTCTACCTGAGAGGCTTTGCTCGAAGACTCTAAGAATACACTAGCCTGTAAAAGATGCGTGGAGTAACTTTTATGATTTTGTTTTGGCAGAGCCAGGGATTGAACTCAGGCCCTTGCGCTTGCCAGGGAAATGTTTATTCCACTGAGCCATCTCCCAGGCCCCAACTTTTATGATTAATAAATACTATGTTACATATGTCTATTTATCTCACAATTCAAAATATTAATGTTTTCTCCCTGAAAGTAATGTAGACTTTGAAAAAGTAACAAATATCTATTTCAGGTATCTTGAGGCAGTACATTTTAAATAAATAAAACAATCAGCTTCTGTTACAGGCTGGGTTCACATCCACATCAGCCTCTTGTTCTCTATGGCAATTTGAAAATTCACTGTAAGACTTCCAAGTCTCATTTTATTCACTTATGAAGGCATCATCATTAATTTAAATATTATTAGTAACACATCCATATGTTTCCTTAAAACTGCCAAACTTGCTTACATTTCTGTGTGTCTTACATTTGTCAGGTATTAATGGAATACACTATTGGATCATGGGTCACATACATTCATAAATATTAATACAGAGGAAATAGTACTTTGTATGTAAGATAATTAAAACATTAAAATAACTTTTATGCTATTAAGACTTCACACATCATTAATAGTTAATGTGGAATAAAATTAAATAATATAAAAGTAGATTAGATATCTCTAAACTGTTAAAGCAGTAGTTGAGAAAGGGACAGAAAAGCAGTCTTTTCCTATTGCTTTGTTGCGTCTAATGCATTCCTTCAGGCTTTTTTTTTTCCAAAGAATTTGATGTTAAAATTTTCTTTAAATAACAAGTTTTCTTAATTAGTGATGTGGAATGAGGCCTGAAGCCACCGTACAATCTATTGTGCTGCAACTGTGTGTGTGTGTGCGTGTGCACGTGCGTGAGAGGAGGCTGAGTTCTCCATTACAGCTAGCCAAAGCTGCAGGACATGTATGAGTATTTGGGCAGATTTTCAGTGTTATTTTTCTCAGCCAAATAAAAAAGTTTCACTTTAAAAAGTGATAGTTATACATCTCAATATTCTAAAAAAAAAAGAGTAAAAAGTCAAAAGTAAATACATGCACATTTTCTGTACATAGAGGAAAGGTATTAAAAACCTCTTAACCAAAATAATGCCATAGGTCAGAATCATATTTCTTCTCCTTTGTTATTCAAATTTATCATAATGTGCCAGTGAGATAGCTCAGTAGACTAAGAGAGCATAAGGGCCAGGTTCAATCCCTGGCCCCACAGGCCATGCTGGCCCCAACCCTGGACTGAGCTGGTGACCAAGTCTGGACGTGGTGGTGCACATCTATAATCTCAGTGCTGGAGAGGCTGAAAACAAAAGGATCACTATGAGTCCAGGCTATGTAGTGAAACCCTGTACCAAATATATTTTTTTAAAAAAGTGTGAGTAGCCCATGGTTAGGCTACTACTGGATGTGTTGATGAGAATAATAGTTTTATTAATTCCACAAAGCATTGTTGAGTGTCAATCACCAGCCAAGTACTGCTCCAGTCATTTTAGGGTGTAAAACAGTGACAGATGTGACTCTATTTTACCAGGATTCCAAATTTATTTTATTTGGTTTAAACGACTTTAAAATTTAGATTATTCAAAGAGGGAAATTAAATCTTGAATATAAAAAGCTCACTAGCAAGCAAAAAGATTTTTAACTTAAAATTCCACTTCTAGAAGATTTAACAAAATCAAATGCTGAAGCAAGGTTTGTCATTAATGATAGTAGACACAAATCAATATTACATCATTCGTTTCAGGCTTTCGAATATCTTCTCACTGCCTGTCAGCTTTAATTAGATCATTGTGTCTTCTGCTGCATGCTGGAGATGAAGAACTCGTGCTACTGGAAGAACCAGTTCAGCCATTGGCTTGCTGGGTTCTTGGGTTGGCTTAGGAAAACATTTTTGAAGTCATTTTTATAAAAGGCCAACCCATGTAACCTGGTGCAATTTGCAACATGCAGGAAGTGAATGTATGATGTGTGAGTGATGAGAACTTCCCTGCTGTCCTCTCTTGGGGGCAGCAGCAGCTTTTCTGCCTGGTCCCTCTGCCTGGTGCATGAAAGAGAGCCAGAGAACAGCCAGCAAGGATGGGGGCCAGCACCAGGTCACATACGAAAACAACAGCTATGGTAAAGATGTGCTCTATTTTATTTCATTTTAAAGCAAGAACAATGAATGGTAGTTTTACTTCTTCTAATATTGTATTTTTTAACTCAATGAAGGCTTTGGTACATTTCGAGAGAACATTCTTCTAGAGATGGAGTATTGACTACAATGGTAGTCAATGTTTAAACCACTTTTTATTTTCACTCCAATACACAGATAGGCCTAAATATATTTAGAGAGAAAACTGAATCATAGAATTTTTAAATCATGGAATGTACTGCAGGAAAAAAAAGACATGCGGATATTTTATTGTTATGATGTTGATAACAAAGGTGAAGCCCCACGCCCATCGTTTTGTCATTTGGATCCACTGTCCTATGGAAAATAATTATAAACATCTAAAAAAAAAATGAGGGTTGTAACTACTCAAAATATATCTTAAATACATTTTACCTTATGGCTTCAACACAGTTTTCTCTGTATTCATCTCAAAAGTGTAATTATCCCTTAAATGTCAAGTTTTATTTCTGGTTCTACCTAACAGAGACTTATCCCATGAAAAGTTACTTTTTATATGAATGAGAGCTCAAGGCTCAGAACAGATATGTAAGAGTTAAGAGATGTTCTTTTTCTCTTGTCATTTTTTGCCTCTTCGTTCATGAGGACACATTATGGGAAAGGTGTCCTTAACTCGAAGCAAAGAGGGGGTCCGTTGTTGTTTTAAGCATTTAGAATGCTGGACAGTAAAATTGCCTTAGCTTATTCAGTTGGTAAATCATTTCTGCTTTCCTCTTTTCTTGCTGTAAGCAAATTTCACAGTAGAATGCTTAGAAAATAGCTTTTACTTGGGTGAAAATTCAGAGCTCAGTAGCTTTGGTGCTCCCCAACATATTTGAAGGTGATCTGGTTTTCAGTGTACCTGAAAATAGCGATTGTGACCTCCAAGGCAGTTCTAGTCCTAATCACAGATTCGCTAGTGCGTTTCTGGGTCATTTGTTTACTTCAATTGAATTTTCAAACTATAAAATGATCACCATGAAGGAAAATTAAGACCAGCATTATGTTTCTAGATATTATGCAAGGGTACTTTTATAATGCCATGTTTAAATGTACTCACATGAAGAGAAAAATACTTAAAGCACCAATGAAGAATATTAAATTTTGTGAGCTGTTGCATTTTTAAATGAGTACAATGAGGACAAAGACAAAGAGGGAGACAGAAAGAGATAGACGCGATCATACACCCACCCATCTGCAAACTCACTAGGGGAGCCGGGTGTAGACTGCATGTTGCTGCACCTGAAAGTAAGCGCATCGAGTGAGGCGGAGCCCGGGGACTCCACTGTCAGCTCTCTGTCCTCCGATTTCCCTCCCAACCCTTCCGTGATTCCATGGTGAATCCTATGCTCAGCAACGTAGAATTTGCCATCTAATGCATGCAGGCAAGTCCGCTGTGATTTGCAGCCAGCCCTTGGTTTCAGCCCCTCAGAGCTTTGCCCCATGTGATTTGGAGGTCTGTTTGTGATCACTTTCCCCGCAGTTTACACATTGTTTCAAGTAATGAATCTTTTTTTTTTTTCTCTGCAACCTCATTGCTCCACTGTCTGGCATTATGCACCATCCTTTGAGACCCCCAGGAACAAAGAATCACATTTATAGGAGGCAATAATATGAGCAGGTGTGTACCTCGTGACTCCTGAGAAGGAAGGGCCTATGGCAGGACCCACCATACTCGCCAAAACTCAATTATCTCACTTTTACTGATAAGGATTTTCTTTCTTTCTCTTTCTTTCTTTCTTTCTTTCTTTCTTTCTTTCTTTCTTTCTTTCTTTCTTTCTTTCTTTCTTTCTTTCTTTCTTTCTTTCTTCCTTTCTTTCTTTCTTTCTTTCTCTCT
>PVKA01034336.1:0-23582 GCA_004027165.1 Ctenomys sociabilis
CAGGACTGTGATAATGTAGAATTCTGTACTCATGCTGGAAACTATTATAAAGAGTAATAACAAATCTAAAACAAAACTCAAAATTTGTAAAAAAAACAAAAAACAAAACAAAAAAAAAAAACCGAGGAATATAAAATATTGTATAGAGAAACTTGATAATGTAATTAGTAACTTCCCTACCTTAACAAAATCCCCTCATTTCCAGCAACAAAGAAATGCTTACCAAATATGATCACCTATGCCATACTCCCAGAAGATCACACCAATAAATTCAAGTAAAAGTCATCACTGATGTGTTTTAAGACAAAAGTAAGTAAAACTAGAAATAAATTATAATAGATGAAGTCTTAAAATTCAATATGTTAAATTTAAAATTACTCTTAGGGAAGAATCGGGCATGTTCATATAAATATCAGTTTAAATAGTAGTGTGAACCTGTTTCCCAACTACCAGGGAGCTTCAGGCAGAAAATTACAAGTTCTAGTCCTGTCTGGGAAACTTAATGAGACCTTGTCTAGAATAGAATAGAATAGAATAGAATAGAATAGAATAGAATAGAATAGAATAGAATAGAATAGAATAGAATAGAAAGAATAGAATAGAATAGAATAGAATAGAATAGAATAGAATAGAATAGAATAGAATAGAATAGAATAGAATAGAATAGAATAGAATAGAATAGAATAGAATAGAATAGAATAGAATAGAATAGGGCTCAGTGGTCTAAGGCATCTGCCTGGCCAGAGCAAAGACATGAGTTCAATCCTTGACACTGCATCCCATGTGAGCCCCGGAGTCTCTGTAATCCCAGTGTTGGGGTGGTTAAAACAGGAGGATCACTATGAGTCTGAACTTCATAGTAAGACCTTGTATCAAATAAATAAATAAAAATTTTAATAGAATAGAATAGTGTAAGGATATAGCTCCATGATTCCTGGATTCCATCTTTAGTACTACCAAAATAAGTAAAGGACAGAAATAAAATATCACATTGGTTTTATATCATAAGTTGTATAGTGTCACTAAAATAGAAATCATATGAATGTCCATAGTGCAAGGGCCTGAGTTCAATCCCCGGTTCAAAAAAAAAAAAAAACAGCAAATAACAACAAAAGTGTAAATGAACTAGGGATGTGACTAAAAGTATCAAGAGAATAGAAAACTATGTGAGTGGGAGGATAATCTAACAGTGGGTTTTTTTAAAAAAATCTATTTATCTTTTTATTTGGTACAGGATCTTGCTATACAGCTTAGAAACAGCTTAGAATTGCAGTGATCCTCCTGTTTTCAGCCTCCCCAGGGCTGGAATTATAGATGTGCACCATCACGCCCAGTCTCAGGGGGCGGCACAGCATGTCCAGTGTCTCCTGCCTGGCATAACATGACATGTGGTACTGGGCATTGAACCCGGGTCCCTTGGCCTTATCAGGCAGGTACTTACACCACCAAGATATCTCCCAGCCCCAAGAGTGGGTTTTCCAATCTACCTGTGACAAGGCCAATCAAGAAAAAGATAACTTGTATTAAGAATGAAAGCAGCATCCCCGATTCTGCCTAAAGAATAAAAGAATGAGAGCAATGATTTGACCAAAGACTTATGGAATTATTTTTGTTATAACAATATTTCGTATGTAGCTATCTTAAGAAGTTCTACCTCTTTGAGCTGATCATTTCAATGGGAAAATATAAATTACTGAAGTTGATTCAATAGGAGATAGAAAAAGTATTGAACAAGTCAATGATCTTGAAAGGAATTAGAAGCTTCAAAGAACTTCTCCCCAAAATGAGCCCAGTGCAGGCGCTAACTCTATCACATCTAGAGAAGAAGGGTTGCTCCCTGCTATTTTAACTAGTCTAGAGTCTTGGAAAGATCAAGGAATTTTATTAAGATCATGAGATGACAATTACACTGGTTCTCAAAATTAACGAAAATGGTACAGAAACAGAATTATACACATAAAACTCTTCCACACAGAAGACCTAAATAAAATATTCTCATGACCTAGAGAGCATGAAAGGATGAATCCATGTTGGAAAATCTATCAATAAATTGAAAGATACACTATGTCTTCTTCTGAACTTACTCAATATCAGAGATGCCAGTCTGACTCCAATGACTTACAAATAACTATAATGTAGTCATTATCTAAATCTAACATGGAAAATTAATGTAATAATAAAGTTCTATTGAGAGAACAGAGTCAAGTTTGGCATAACCATATACACATCGAAACTATTACAATCACATAAGCATTACAGTATTGACATAAAAAATCACTGCCATTACCAAAAACCAGAAACAATTAAATATCCACTGCTCAATAACAGAACAAGTACATGTTCTGTCCCACTTGTGTAATTGATCAATACCTAGTGATTGAAAGTTACATGTGGAAAGAAGTTCAATCCTATCGGCAACAGACAATAAAAATTTACAAACAAGTCAATAGGATAAATTGTTTAAAAGAACATTAATAACAGGAAAAATACATTAAAGGCTATAGACTAGTGAGCAGTGGATATTTCTCCATAACCAGATTGTTAACTTCAAATTCTTAAACATTAACCAAATTTTTCAAAAGAAAATGTTAAAACTGTCTTCATGAAAATATGGCTTAAAGTTCAAATATTCAAGATTCTAGTCTCATTTATTTAAATAAGTAGTGTGCATAAGTATACTACAGAACACTGAAAATCATTTAGAACATATGTAAAGGATATCTGAGGTAGCAAGCAGTTGGATATGATGTACCACAAGGATTACCATATGTCTGAAGGAAATATTAAAACAAATAACCCAATACTCCAGTGATTGCATAGAACTGTATATATTCGCTCTGCGCAGTAGACAGAAATTTTTCATTTCATACATCATTTACAACTTGCTGCATTGATTTTGCAAAATCAGTCCATACCATTAGCGCACACAAAGAGAAACATGCAGCGTTCTCATGGTTGGAAAATTCAAATGTTTGTGGACTCTTGGTTCTTCATCCAAGCAGATGTCACTCTGCTCCCCAGGGTGAAAGCACTAGGTGACCACAGATACAGATAAAATATCCAGGGTCACCACACTGACTTTAAAATCCATAGCTCCAGCATGGGCTGTATACAGAGGTAAACTTAATTTTAAAACTACTTGACATAATTGAAAACAAAATGGTCACAGACAAAAGCCAATCTCTCCAGATGGGGTTATTCTTATTTTTTTAATGGAGACCAGGTCTGATTTCTAAAATACTTTACCAAGGCATTTGATATCAAGCATCTGGTCTGCTCAACACTTCATCAAAATGAAAGCCTGATGCATTCGTCACACACCTAAGTCCCTACTCTTTCTTAACAGTGTTGCCATTTTCAAATCAGAAGGTGAAGCAATGTGTTTCTCCTGCAGTACAAAATTCTGCCTTGTATATTTCAGGTCAGTGAGAAATGTTTTCCTGGGCAATGAAATGCTCGCAGGGTAAGAAGTATTTCGTGAACACATTCTTCCTTTACAGTAGCCAAAAGACTCAGAAATAGTAAACACCAACTTTGTTCTTCCTCCAACACTCCAGTTCTCTTCCTTCCTATGCAGAAAACCTACACCACAATTTTCTTATGAGCAGATTTGCCATCTCTTTTAAGTCTAACTATATCCACAGCAATGAATTTCAACAGGCAAACAACATGTTAATTCACCGTTCTATGCATTTCTTTATCACTGTGTTTGGCTCATTGTCTAGAACCATGAAGATTCAGCATCATACCCAGTCTCAGCACGTAACTGAACCATCCACAGGATGCTCACCAAGGCCAGTGATAAGCAAACCTTAAACCCATCACAACTCCTGTCTTACAACGATAGCACATGCCTTAGCAACTGATGCCTGCTCCCACCTACACAGCAACAGAATCTTTAGCAACTGGATCTATTTTTCAGGAACAAACGTTGCACAGCAAGTATAACATGTTATTGTGCAGAGACATCAGAGCCCAATGAATAAAGTCAAACTCATAGCAGAATATTAGAAAGATATATAGGTATTTTGAAAATAAAGCCATGAAGTTTAAGCTGTTCATTTTTATGCCACATTTCTTCTAAATCATTAAGTCTAAGAAATCAGACAGGTGACCATCTTCCTTGCTGAAATCAGCCTTCAACCATGAGGGCTAACACAAAGTCCTCTGAAGGAAATTCCCTAGATAACTGACAGGACATCCCACCTGGGATGTGTGTACATACCAAGGTCAAAATTCTTCTTTGATTTATTCTCTTTTGGTCTCAGAAGAGTTCAAAAAATCCAGAAGCCTGTAAACATGAAAAAAAAAGGTTTGGATTAATGGAAAGTTCTAGAAAACAGCAATCAAAATTGTCATAGGAAATTGAATGCAGGAATAGGCACACTTGGCTAAAACTGAGGCGGGTTTGGAACGAAAGTGGACAAATGCATCCAAACTCACAGAAATGGTGACTTATGAACATCAAAACCTTTGCCACTTCTCAAAATGAAAATACTGATTCCAACTGCAGAGAAAGTCTGTGCGAACTCCCCTCCCAAGAAAGAGACAGAAGATGGAAACAGAGATTCATTTCACATTAAATAATAAATTACTAATGATGGATACATTTTAATTCATCATTAAACACTATTTAGGAAAAGATCGTAAGGAATTTGTGATTTCTCATCCGTCTTCAGCTGGGAGAATGCAAAGCAAGTTAAGGACATTTCTTTCCAAAAATAGAAAGAAGTTCTAAGTTAAGGATGAGACTCTGTGGCAGGAGAATATTGTCAAATTCGTCTCATCCTAACACAAAAATTTAATAAAACATGGCAAAACTTAAACTACATTCTTCCCAAGAATGATGTGGATTTAAGCGTACCTTTGCTTATGTGCTTGCCATGGATATCTTTAACACTTATTTATAATGTTTGCACCAGGATAACTGCCTTAAATATTGTGCAACATCCTCAGTACCTATATTTTGCCACCAACATCCAGTGAGCAGGAGGATACAGAACACAGGTCCAAGTTGAAACATGCTGAGTAAGTGCCAAAGAAGAAATTAAAAGGCTGGAAATCTAGTGTGAATGTTCAAAGCACAAATGGATTAGAAAAATACTTAATTATGCTATACAATGTAAGACTCCATCCACCCCTCCACAGATATACAGTTTCATGGGAATGGGTGAATAAACTATTATTATTTTGTTTTTATTTTTTATTTTTTTTAAATTAATACATTGCAAACTGTTTTCATAATGTTTTGGTATTGTACAACGTGCATACATGATATTATACTTACAGACATTATTATAGCAGATGTCTCTAATCTGTGAATTAAGAGTGTAGCTGTATACTTATTTTATTTTTCATAGCTGAATTATATCACAGATTTAGTAATTAATACTTTCTACCTTGTTATCTTCCTAGTGGTTGTCCATAGTACTAGAAGCCCACGTAATATCTTGTCCAACCACCACCAGCACAAATCCCACTTCTCACAGAATTATGCAGAAGCATGGCATATCCATCCCAACTGTACTGTTCATACACACACATTATGATTTTTCCCTTGTATACCCTTGTTTTTTCTAGACCTGACAAAGATGAGTACTCCATTATCATTAAACGAATTTAGGTGCCTGAACTTGGCAACATAATCCAACACAGTCCAGCATTCCACAATAATAGTGAGTCATCTGAAGAAGTTGTTGACTATAGCCATTTACACCTCAACTTATTATTATGGCCCCATGTTATATACCTCATTTTTATATTTATCTGCTAGATGGTTGAGACTGAGATAGATCAAGCCCTACATACCAAAAGATGTAACTTTTGTTTCTGTTGAAGTCATTGAAGTCCCCTCAGGGTTTATCTTGTAATCCTGTGCCTTACTCTGTAGATCTTTTGTCTGTGTCATCCATGTGGATGAGTAACAGCCAATGCTTGACCAGTTTGCTCTCTGTGAGAGCCCAAGAGAAAGTTTTCTCTCCATGTGAGTCTCCCCAGGCAAACTATAGATCATCAGTCTCTTTCCTCTGTGGCTCCATAATCTCTTTGATCAGAAAATTTGGGGCACAATTGAGTTTCATGATGTTACAGTACAAGTTCTCCTATGTCCTGAGTCTTTGCTGACCTTGAAAGGCTAGGGCCAAAATGTTGGCTGGCCTTGTGGCTCTTTCTTATTCTTATTTATTTTAAAGTACAGATATAAAGGTTGAAATGACCATCTTTGGTCATTTAAGAACATGATTCCATAATCATCGTGCTTTTTATTATTCTTGAACTTTAATAGTCATGCATACTAAGGGAGCACAAAAGAAAAAATATCTTAACAGGAGACAACTGTTGTTTTAAAGAAGTGATAAATAGTTATTGATCTGATTGTTATTCTACAAGCCACATTTAAGAAACGTTATCTGAGGTCAAGGCAGAAGAGTCTCACCAAATTAATTAAGCATGAAAAAATAAGTTATATAAGTCAAATCTGACTTGAAATAAGTGTTTCATTAAAATTATCTGTATGGAAAACTAAGATTAGATAGGTGTGACTGACCAAAAATAGGGAAAAAAGGAAATAGAGAATGAAATTTTATTCAGAACATTACAAAGTCCAGAGTCCATTGGGCATCAGGTTTAAAGTTCCTATGCCATAGCAAAGTCAAAAACATCTCATTACTAGCTCAGCTTCACTAGTAACATTAAATGTAGGTTCCCTAAGATACGGCTGGAGGACTTAATACCCATGTTTCCCCCATGTTGAAACTGTGCTCAATATTAGCTGCGGATGGTGACAAGTGGTTGTCATCTCAGCATGTTGGTAGTTTGAAGGAGGATTGCAAGTTCAAGCCCAGCCTGGACAAGTTGAGGACTTAGTAAACAAGACCCTATTTAAAACACCAGCCCACACACCAACCAACCACAATCAACCAAACAAGCAATGAAAAAAACAAACAAAACAAAACAAAACAAAACAGTATTTGGAGGATTTTTTTTATGCCTAAAACATCAAGAATGTTCCTCGGAAGAAGGATTTTATAAAATGCAGCCACTTCTTCAAAGCAAATTCAAATTCAATGCCTTTTTAAGGTCATCATTTTACAATTCACAATCCATCTTTTACATACCCACTTACAAGAAAGGAAAATAATAATTGCGTACTTTTTAAAGACAGACTATCCACCCAAGATCTACCTCACATTTACCCCCATGAGTAACTTCCTTTATATTTTTGTGTAGTGAACAATTAGTGCTTTTCAAAACATCATTGTTCTAGTTTGAAACTATCTGTGATGGGAATTATGGATGAGTGTACAATACCACTGGAGCAATGAAAGGCCAGCTCAAAGCCCACTCACTTTTCTCCCAGACTTCTAGAGGCTTAGCAGGAGTGGGAAGAGGGGAGCAGGGTACAAAGGAGGCAAGGCAGGCAACCATTGGTAATCAAAACTGAACCGCTATATAACTGTTCATAAACATGTTCACATATAATCTGTTTTGATAGAGCAAACATATGATTTTATTTTCTTAAGTAACTTTTAATAAAAGGTCTACACTGTCCCAAGTTTCATGGGTAAGTTTTCAATCCTTTTGCTAAAACTTGAATCTAAAAGTGATGAAAGACCTAACTATGCAACATGTCTTGAGGTTATTAATGGATTCATTGTAGCAGAAGAGAGGTCAATAGACAAGTAATCCTCAGAGTGTCTACAGCAATGACAATGGCAAAAATATTGTTTTTGTGAGCCAGGAACTCTGTGCCACAACTATAATTTTGTCTTCAAAGTCAGAAAGCAGTGCCTATGCTCCGATAAAACTTTATTTACAAAACTGGAGAACAGTTCTTGCACCATAGGTTGCTGACTCCTGTTATAGAGAATTGCTAGTAATAGAGATCATTTACATCATATTTTGATATGGTATGATACATGGATACAAGACACAACACAAATTTTAAGAGAAATAAGGATCTGGAACAAAACAAGAATGATAGAGTTACTAAATGGCTCTGAGCATTCTAGAAGCCAAAGCCAAGAGAATTGTTTGAATGCTGGATTGTAACAGACAATAACAGCTCCCCAAATATGTGCAAGTTCCACTTCTCAGGTTGCTAGGTTATACAAAAAGAGGGATATGAACTGATTGTCAGATGATACATCTGACTTTAAAGTAAGATTATCTCATACTATTTGAGTGTTCCCTTGTAATCACAGTGGTTTGCAAAAGAGGGAGGTAAAAGAGAGAGAAGAAGTGTTGGAACTGTGACACAGACTGGAACAGCTATTACTGGCTTTGAAGTTGGAGGCAGCAAGGAGCCAAGGAATGCCAATGGCTCTAAGAAGCTAGGAAGGCAACAAAATAAATTATCATTTACAGCCTCTAGAAAATCCCCTTGACTTTTTCCCAGTATGACTCAGCTGACCTCCAGACATTTAAGATGATAAATCCCTGATGTGTTATGACACCAAGTTTCTCATAATCTATTAGAGTACCTCTAGGACATGAGTCCCTGATACAGGGTAGACTTGTTTGTGCATCTTTATATTGGGCCTATGGTAAAATAACATGGATTACATACCCAATCTGGCATTCACAGTGATGGCATTGTACCTCTTTTCTAAAACAACCCTTTAGTGGGATGATAACACAATAGCGAATGACATGAGAACACCTGGCCAACCACAAGGAGCCAACATTATGAGATCCTGTACTTTCTTTCCCAAGGGCCTCGATTCATAGGAGGATAAAACAGACTAATGCCTCAACATTCTCCCAAATGTGTGACATTATTACATATCAGAAGAAAAGAGAATTGTGTCTGCATATGAATAGAACAGATAGCGTGGGCAAAACTAAGCCATTCTTTTGGGGTTGTACTTCTGCTTATTTGGATCTGCAAAAGATAGTCATATATTTAGACCCACCTATGAATCCTTTTCTTTTTCCTGGAATATCATGAGTTCTGTGCCCTGCATAACACAATTGGGAAAGCTTGAACCTGACAGGCAAACTCAACTGACTCTTAGGGACTTCCTGCATGCATCTTTCTGGGAAGTGAAAAAAAAAATCATGCCTCCAAAAGTCAACAGATTGGTCCCAGAGCTGCTCAATAGGATCAGTGCATAAGGCATCAGCCTGTCTTCCATGTGGTAGTATCCAGGCTGTCTTTGCTGGGCTTACAGTGGGGTACTGGGCAGGCTGAGGTCAATGTACTAACTTCAAAAAGGAGGCATACCTGGACTTCCATGAAACTTGCTATGATAATCATTACATTAGCAGCACACCTTTCTAGATTCTACATCTTATCTTTGGGAGACAACTAAAGCTTAGTATAACATCTTTTTGTCCTTCACACAAAAGAATGGAGAACACAGTCAAGCTGCTGGCCTCAGTTTACCACTCTTGTCAAAATGGTGCCCTTTTTGTACATATCTGGAAAGTGAAAGCCTAACAAGCTTTGCCATTTAGGAAAAAAACCGGTTAGAAGTGACATACTACCCCTTTTCCTTTGAAGCTATGATTTTTATTTCTAAAAGTATCCATAAGAGAAATCATACCCTCAATATCCTCTGGAGATTTAGTACCTATTATTACTGAAGATTACACTTCTGTGCACTTCTCCCCAGATTTCCACATTTTCCTTCTCCTCTTTAGCTGGGGGATCTACTCCCCAGCTAACAGCCAAAGGTTACAAGAGAATATGCCCATTTCCATAAACATGTGATAGTGTGGCTGCTACGGCCTAATTATCTGTATCTCTCCAACATTCCTCTGCTGAAGCATAATGATCAGTGTGATAATTTTAAAAGATGGTGGCTTGAAGGTGATTCGATCACAAGAGCAGAGTGCTTGTGACCGAGATGAATGCCCAGAAGAGGCCCCACAGCACCACGAGGCCCTTTCACCCCATGAGGATGCAGAAGGCGTCATCTATAGACAGAGCAGGTTCTCATCACACACTAAATCTTCTGACACCTTGATCTAGGACTTCATGGCCTCTAGAACTGTAACAAATGCATTGTGTCTTTTTAAAGTTACCCAGACTAAGATATCTTGTTTTAGAAGCCAGAATGGACAAAGAAAATGACCAAAGTTTACCGAGTTTAGTATGAACCAGTTGATTTAAAATGATCTAAGAAACACTTGTTAAATGATTGGTGCTGGTTACTCTAAGACACAGTGATCTAATGTTAGAGATGCAATTTTAAGAGATATCTCAATAGCATTTTTTAATTTCATTCAAAATACAGAAATAAGATTGTTCGTAGGATACCTCCATGGCTCTATGTCATTTCCCCTAAAATTGCTATGATTCACATGATGCCAAGGGAGCAGGAGAATTTTGGAAGCCACAAAATTTCTAAATCGATTCAAGACATTCCAGAGAAGTAGCCACAGACCCAGGGAGTGACTTTCTAGGGTCCCTGATTTTGCAGCATGTCAGAGCTGCACCTGGAGGTGAGAGAGCCAGGCAACAGGCACGTTCTGTAGGCCCACAAGTCCCACAAGTGGAGTAGCAGGGCTGGGCTTCCTGGGCTCCCCTGGGAATGAGGCCCCTCCCCCACCTGCTCAGCATCTAACAGTGACTTAGACAAAGAGTTAAGGGGGCAGGAGTCAGAGGGAGATAGGCCAGGCCCTGCTCAGCAGCTCCCCAAGAAGGCCAAATAAGGTGTTTTGTGTTATAAGTCAGATGGAATAAATAAAATTTCTGAAGAGTTTCCTGAGGTTTTTAATTTTCGTAAGGAACCATGGAAAACATGACTATCAGGTTTCATTAGCAAAGTGTACCCAGCTCTGGAGACATGCAATATTTAAGAAGCATAAACAAGGTTTTGTATCCACCCTAATAGGCCAACCTTGGTTTGTAGACTTTGAAATCTGGTTGTATCTTAGCATCTGTGTGCAGGGAATATGCATTAGGGATTTTGTGGTCCCCAACTAAAACTGTATGGTCCCCTGGTAACCTACTAGAAGCATAAAAAGCACATTTTGAATTAATTTAGGGCCAATGCCATTCTAAACTGCAAACCCTTCCAAAGCTACTTAAGAACTTGATTCACACCTAGCAAAGACTAATGTGAAACTTGGAAATTGTGTACAAACATGGTCATAAAGGGTCTGAGAGATAGCTTATCAGTCTAAGCACCTGCCTTGGCAAGCACAAAGACCCGGGCTGGATCCCCAGTACCACATGGCATGCTGGCCCTACCCAGGCACACCTGACCTGCCACCAGGACTGATGGCACATGCCTGCAACCCCAGCGCGGGAAAGGCTGACATAGGAGGATCGTTACGAGTTCAAACTGTGTAGTGAGACCCTTTACCAAACAAAACAAAAACAGCAACAAAAAAATATGGCCATAAAGATTTCTCCCAGTCCTTCCTTCACATGTGCCCTTTTAGTGTGACCTTGTGACACCTCCAATCAGGAAGCAGCCTTTATTTCTCTGCTCCTTGAATCTGGTCTTAAGCTTGTGACTTTCTTTGGCCAATGGGAATTCACTAACATGATGCAAGCGGAGTCTTGGAAAGCACTTAGATGCTGAGCTTTCCTCTGCTCTCTCTTGCTCAGCAGCATAGGCTGCGTGGGCTCTCTCTGTAATGGAAAACTAACTTGCGGAGAGTGCTCGTCCTCAGGTAAGTCAGTGAAACAAGTATGTCCAAAAAGCATGATGGCATGAGGAGCTGCTCTAATCAAAGCTTGAGCCTTAAAAAGTCTGCTAAACCTCAGGAAGCTCTATAGCTTTCCTCCATACTGAATAAAAAAGCTCAAGAGTTGATAAAAAAAACAAGTAGCATAGCATCTATATCAAAACATTGAGTAAAAGACCTCAAAGAGCTTAACTATCACACCATGAAAGCATACTATCACCTCGATCTTGAAGGTACAATATTTGAGGTTGCAGGACTTGGAATAAAACAAGTATAAGGGCAGGCCAAATCGCTCAGTGGATTACAGCACCTGCAAGCAGGCGCAGGGGCCAGGGCTTTGATCCCCGTGCCTGCCATGCTGGCCCCGCCCCCGGAGGTGCACTGTTATGACAATTGAGACCGGGCCTGGTGGTGCATGCCTGTAATTCCAGCTCTTGGAAGGCTGTAAACAGGAGGATCACTATGTGTCCGATCTAGTAGTGAGACCCTGAACACCCTGTAGACCCTTCCCTAAAATACAAAAAAAGACAAGTATAAATTCAAATCCACTTATAACATTGAATTGTTGAAGAACTGGAGTAGCACAATGGCTATGATGATAGCTAATACTTATGTGTTTATTTTGCATTAAATATAATCATTATCACATGGAATTTTTACTGTAAGGATGAGGTGGGTTCTATTCATATTTTATGTGAGGTTTCAGGCCATGAAATAACTTCCCCAAAAAATATACCTATTTAGTGGTGGGGCTCAGGCAGTATGATTCCAGATATCATGTTCTTCACTATTTTGGAACATATTCACTTGTTGTTGATTAATTTTTCACTTAATGAACTAATGCATCATTGATTTAAGTCATCCCCAGATATTTTGAGAGTAGCTATTATATACAAAGGACTTGAAAAGTTAGGGAACAATTATGATGTGACCCCTGATTTAAAACTCTTTTAGTTGGAGGGGATAAAAGAGATTAAAATCGAATAACTCCACCTTTCCCTATGTCTGCGTGCTCTGTACTCTATGGCCAGATCAACCTTTTCCTGTTAAAGATCTGAGTCATCTCTTTGAAATCCTTTGGCAGGTGTTTGGTAGCCTGAAGATGTTCCCACAACTTATTTGATGCTGTCCCTGTGAAAAGTGGCACCTAATTCTCTGCTGCCTTATTGTGACCTGGATTCTTGGACCCATTCTTTAAAAATTTTTGTCTGTTTATTTACTTGTTTGTTAAAGGGTCTTGCAATGCAGGTCAGACTCATAGTGACCCTCTTGTCTAGGTTCCCCCACCTGAGATTACAGGCATGTGCCATAAGCCTTGTTTGGTGGCCAGCAAGGCATGTGGCACCAGGGATCAAACTCAAGTCCTTGTGCTTGCCAGGTAGGAGCTTAGACCACTGAGCTATCTCCCCAGTCCCAAAACCTCATTCTTAATGAACAAACTGTGGTAGTGGAAACAGTGTGTAGGGAAGCAAAAGATAGGGGTGGAAGGTAAGATTCTTTTCTGAAACTTGAAAAGTTTTCTGTCTTATTATTATTATTATTATTATTATTATTATAGATCATTCCAATCTTCAAATGGGAAGCTACAGAGGGAACCTCATAGATAAGGCGTGGATTTGTCTTATCTTCTTTTCCTTTGAATGAATCCAGGCAGATGTATAGCCAGGTCCCAATTACACTGAACTGGGGCTGGGGAGTTGGCTCAGTGGAATAAGCACTTCCCTGGCAAGTGCAAGGACCTGAG
The DNA here is from genome assembly GCA_004027165.1 of Ctenomys sociabilis. Lineage (NCBI taxonomy): Eukaryota > Metazoa > Chordata > Mammalia > Rodentia > Ctenomyidae > Ctenomys > Ctenomys sociabilis. Next base: position 13,385 of record PVKA01034336.1, read on the forward strand.
TTCAATCCCCAGTCCTGCAAAAAAAAAAAAAAAAAAAAAAAAAAAAAACTTAACCAATTACACTGAACTTCTACTTCATGTCTCAATTTTAGCTTTTCTAGGTGGGGATGCGGGGGTTGGAGAAAGGAGGGGATCCAACCAAGAGTTAAAGGAAATAATAACTCGTTTAAAAGGGTAGTAGATTTCAACACAATAATGAAGACTGCCTCTGTATATTTTTAATTGCAAGTAATTACTAGGAAAAAAGTAATTATTGCCAATTCTCAATGGAATGAGAGTTCATATCTTTGCCCAAGAACATAGATTTTGCGATCTACACATTCCTGTTCACAATGAAATACTTTATCCATCTGATTCTGGAGGGGAGCTGGGAATTCAAGTAGATTTTCTTGTAGTAAGTATTTCAGGGGAAAATATGCCATTTTGTTTCTAAAGTATTGGCACTTAATTGTCTAATTATTCCTGACATGAAAGAAACAAAGCTAACGTACGACGGAAGCAGAAAGGCGATCAGACTAAGCGCCAAATGGAGGGGAAAAAATGTTTTGAATTGTATAAATAATTTTGAGCTATGCCGCTTTATTTTGGCTGACAAACAATAAGATTCTTAACGTGTGAAATTAGACCCATTGAAGAAACTAAAGAGGACTGCGGAGGAGTGCCAAGTTGTTCAGCAAAAAGTCGCCGAGCGCTGGCAGCGGCTCCAGCCCTCTTAAGGACGCCACAGGTTTCCGAAAGTAAAGTTAACAGGAGCTACTCAGTAATCAGGCGAAATAAGGAGGGCTTCCAGAAGGACAGAGAGCCCTTGAGCTCTATCAGCTTATAATAAATAGCATTTCAAAAGTAGCACTTTTCAGAGATAATATATAAATATTTTAAGTAGCAAAGTATAGGTGTGGGCTATTTTTTCCTGTACCATGTCCAGAAAATATGCACATACACATCAAACTCTGCATCTAGGGAATCTGTTTTATTGTGATGTTTGCATTTTTAAACAATGTGCATGACCTATTTGGGGGTTAATATAACTAAATGGAGCCTATTTGCTGTTTATTATTTATAGAAGATTCACTTTGGATTAGGGCATCTCAAGACATTTGTGTTTGAGTTGCACAAAAAAAAAATGTTGTTAGATAGCTCCCAGCACCAGAATAGCCACAAAAATGACAAGTGAAGATATGGAACAACTTATATCTTGCACTATAGAAGGTAAGATGAAAGCCAAGTTCTTTCTTTCACATAAAGGCAACAGGAAAAGGAGAGAAGAAAGGCTTCTCACTGTCCTCTGTCTAATAAGCACAGACTTGGATTCTTAGGGTCCCATAAAGAAAATCTTTGCAAGTCAGTGTAAAGGTCCCTCCCTTCAGTTAGGAACCCAATTAGGCCTCACAAAATGAAACACTCATCTTCCATTTAGAAGATGATTTTGTTAGAAATCATTAGTCTTGCAACTACGACAGAAAGCGAGCAACCTATATATTCTGATGGATTTTTTTTAAAGAAAAAAGAAACAAAAATAACAGAGTTTCAAAACTTGTTAGTAGGAGAGTTACAGAAATTAATATATTCTGTATTTTTGTCTTCATAGTAGCAATTCAGAGTAGAAGATATAGGCATGATATCTTGCCCAAACAATATTAGCACAGATCTTTCTTTTTGATGAACTCAGAGAAACCACCTGTATAACTATCTTAATTATCTTGTGTATAAATATATTTTCCCCATGCAACACCTATCATGGGCCCCAAGATGAGAAGAAACAAAACAATTTTGTAGACAAATTATTATGAAAACAAGATTTGTAATTAAGCCTGTGAAATTTATAGCCCAGATCTGGATAAAGTTGTCTTCAGTTCTGCAAATAATTGCAAATAATTTTCAGGTCTCCTTAGTGTGTTCTTTTAACATTATTTTAAATATGTATGTTCATAGGTTGTTTTGGGTGAGTGGTCAAGAGGAAGGCTTTCCAAGTCTCAGCGCGGAGAACACGAGCTTCAGTCAGGGGGAGCTCACCCTCTCCCCACTACATCACCATTCATCATGGTAATGAATGTGGGAAGATACAAAGTAAAAGGCTACAGGATGATTAAGCTATTCACTGGCCAATGGAAACTGTAGCCGTGTTGAGCCCAAGAACTCAGCAAGCACATACACTACCGAGCTGAGGCAGTGCAGAGCCGTGTGTTGCTAGTCCTTGGGGTAAGGGCCCTGACTCAGAGACACAGCTCTGCCTCTTTACTTCAGAGTCTGCTTCTCTTGAATGCCAAGGGCCCTATCAGTAAGGGAAACACACTCCTCTTCCCAAGGGGCTAGATCATCACTAACTGGCTTTCAGAAACACTTTTTTTAGCCACGTATATTTAGTCTACTTTAAAAAGAGAGAGAGAATAAGAAATAGTAAAAAAAAAAAAAAAAAAAAAAAAAAAAAAAAAAAAAAAAAAAAAAAAAAAAAAAAAAAAAAAAAAAAAAAAAAAAGGAACGATACAGAATTATACAGAATTTCACTAAACAAAATAATAAGAATTCAACAGTGGTTGTTACACTGTATAGTGTTGTCTTCAAATTAGTTTTTTCTTTGCATAACAATGATGATCTTACACACCCAACTGGCTAAGATTAAATAATAATGATAATTCCATTTTATTTCCTACTACAGTGATAAGAAAACAGGCTAAAAAAAAGAGAGAGAGAGAGAGAGGAGGCCAAATTGCTTGTTCAAGACCACAAAACCAGCAAATAGAAAAGTTAAGTTTTGTGGAATATGGTCCAGGTATTTTTTGGAAGGACAACAGAGGAGGGAAGAAAGGGAATGAGCTTGGCCAAACATAGTTCCATTGATGTGCAATTTTATAACTTTATGCACATCTCTTAAGCCCTTGGCATATCAGCTTCTTTCTTCCTCAAAACAGAAAAAATACCTCCAATACCCTCTGCTCTCCTGGCTGTCTAGAAAGAGAGATTAAGAGAACCAAAATCACCAAGCACAAGATATGGTCCTGTTCCCATTTATCAGAGCAGGTGCTCAATAAATGCATGATTCCTCCTCTTCCCCTAATGCTACTATACCTGTTTGAGAACTTCACCACTTACCTCCTTATACCCAAGCTGTCCAGAAAAGAATCAGCTTGGGGAAAATGCCAGAAGATCAAAGCAGACAAATATATAGGAGCCAGCATGAACAGGAGGTAGGAGGTTGGGAAACTATTTGAAATCAAAGGTCATCTTAAGGTTGGCCTGGATGTGGCCTGGGTTTCCCCAAAAGCATACCTTAAGGCAGAGGTTAGAACATAGGTGGTTTATTGGAGAGCTAACTCTGCTATGAAAAAGCCAAAAGGTTGCTAGGGATTAGGCAGAGAAAGGAAGGAGACTAAGCAGAATAATGGGGAGCTCGTACCAGATCTGTTATTACGGGCCCAAGAGTCACTCTCGCTGTGGGTCCATTAAACCTTCATTTGACTGAGGGTTACTTTTGGGGGTATCAACGCTTTGGAAATTCTTCTTGCCCCATAGGCTGCCCAAGCTGAGCACTCCGCCAGAAAAGGAATACCTGAGAGTCCCAGTTGTTAGTAATAAGCAGTCTTTGGTGTGGAGAAAGGAGTTACCATAGAACGTGGGTTGAACCCCATAGCCACTGATGGAGAACCTTTTCAAGCTTTCAATGATACAAATGGCCTTCAGCAGTGCACACGCCCTAGGTTCACCACCGCTGCTGTGGTCTCTTCCCCCAAAGCAAACATGGCTCATCTCTTACAAAGAGGTTTCTATAAAGAGCAGCACCTTGAAATTCTGCCTGAAGCTCATCCTGCAATGCTTGCCACTGTTACAAAGGTGGCTGGGATCATCCTTAGCCAAGAAAACAATCTGTTGGGTCAAGAATTCTGGGTCAAATATCCATCACTACAGGATACTCCAAGCCACTTGCAACTCCCCTCATTCACACAGCCTGGAATGCTCCTTGTGAAGTTTGGTGTGAGGGAACCTGAACATAGTACACTGCTCAGCTCTAGATTCATTGCCTTCTTCTGTGTGGGCTGTCCAGAAGAACAACGCAGTCAGAGACAGCAGGTCTGTGTGCATGTTTCACACCAGTCTGATTTCTTCCTTAGGCACTTTCCCTTGATCACCACAGACTCACAAAAAAGGCCTTCCTCAATACCCATTTATTCATTTCATTGAGACTTTCATATCCTCACAACCTTAAGGGACTTCTGGAAAGTGAGGAAATTATTCGAACACAGACTTTAGAGTAGGAAAAAGTGTTGACAAAGTCTAAACTTAAATTACACAATAATCAATAGAGACTGTTATATCTAGAGTGTCACAATTAACTACTGCTCCCATATGCCTACAAATCATCAAAAGGACACAATAGTTAATGTACAGGAAAAATTGTGAATGCAAACTCATCTAGAAGAAAGAGGGAGAACAAAGAAGAGAGGGACAGAAGAAGAAGAAAAGTGGCTTAATTGTATTAATTTGGGAAGAAATACTGGGGAAAAAACAAGCCAATTATAGAGGACAAATGGATCAGAATTATTTAATATGGTAGAAGGTGACAAAACAGAAATTTACTATGGAGTCACTGCTGTAAGAAATGTGGTAGATAAGATTTCCCAACAGGTGTCAAAACTGATGGGCATAAAACTGAGAAGAAACAGAAATAGATCTGAATAATCTCAGTGAATCCCCCTCAGCCTTTTTATCGATATCACTAAGAGAAAAGCAGGAACTATTTCAAGAAAGAACCTGGAAGTCAGCACACAGCCAAGCGACCAAGGCCAATGTTGCCAATGATAAGGGATACCAGGGACGCCTCATGCCCGATGAAATGACAAAGCCCATTCTTGCCAGAATCATATGACCTCCATCAGCCCATGAAAAAAAAAAAAATCAGGAAAAATAACTGAGGGACATTCTATAAATTAACCAACCAGTGTTCTTCAAAACTGTCAAGGTCATAACAATGGAAGAAAGAAAGGAATTCTCACTGGGAGAGGCTAAAGACACACACAACTAAAGGCAGCAGGGGGTCTGTCTAGGAGAGATCCTAGAATAGAGAAGGGATGCTGATGGAAAGACCCAGATTTACTTAACTGCATCACATCAACGGTGGGTCCTAAGTTTTGGTGTCTGAGATGTAGACTGTGCAGGTGTTAACAATAGGCACCTGGGAAGGAATGGGTGGGAAATTTTTCTACTAGGTTGCAATTTCTGTCTAAATCTAAAATTATTTTTTAAAGCAAAACAAAAAGATAAGAGAATTGAATATAGAATGACAGATAAGTTTGTCTCACATGCACGACAAGGATGTGCTTTATAGATCATCTTCTGTATTAGTCAATGTCCCCTAGGGTTTTTGTGTCTATTTGTTTCATTTTCAAAAATCTTTTCATCTAGGCGAAGTTGATATTGACAAATTTTGTAGTAAAGGCCTCTAAAAATTTCTGTCTGCATCTGTCCAGTGAAGACAGTCAAGTGCCATAACTAAAAGTAAACAAATAGAGGACCCAGAATTTACTCAGTACTTAACTGTGTAACAAGCATGGCTGTCAGTACCTTACAGGCATTAACTTGCTGCACGTGCTCTGCAGCGCTGGAAGGCAGATACTGTTATTATTCCAATTTTCACATCTAAGAAAGAGTTAAACCACTTGCCAAGGTCATGCTGCTAGCTAATGCTTTTAACCACCACTGACCTGGCCTGCAGAACACAGCCAGGGCCATCCTGCCTCAAGTTTGAAAGACAGAAAGAACAGAGGGTAAGAGACACTGGGTTAATACTGAAATGCTATTCAGAACATTGTTAAATAGCATGTATTAAACATTCAAAAGCTCTCTTGTCTTCTGAAAAGTGGTTGTCACTGAGAGTTCTGTTCTCCCCTAAAGTTTTATCCTAAAGCTTGCAAGATACATTCTAAGAAGATAAAACAGTCTAGTGATCAGAGATTATAAGCCTTAATAAGTCTTTACCAGACATGATGTTTTATATGACCATTTATTTAGATAATTTCTCACATATATATTAATAAATGGTGCCATTTTCTACATTTAAGAAAATATATTTTAAGAGGAAATATATGTTGTTTTCTTAACACATATAAGTCTATTATGTAAATACACAATGCATTTTTTAAACATACATTATTTACTCCACAGATGAGGTATTTAGTAAAGAGGTTATTACAAACTATTGGATAAACAGATATTTACACCATTTTCAATCAATTATTTAAAACACATGCCATTAAAAGTTTATTAGCTTGATTATTTTTAAGGAACCATCATCAAGATCATTAAAGCAATCAAGGTTCTAGGGATTCAATTAGAATATAACAGTAAATGAATGATTCAAATTACAATAAACACAAGAATCACATCACAAGTGCAAGAAGTGCTCATTTTTTAAATAACTCTATTGTCTAGTGGTGATGCTCAAAACAAAACTGAATTGGCCTCATCATGAAACAAATCTTTGGTCAAAATGAGTCTTGTGAAAATTGCTGATAACATACTGAAGCCTTGTGAAAAGTCCCTGCTTATTTTAAGTAAAGGACTTAGTACATTTACTTTTAATTTTACCTTCCATTTTGTGAAAGATGAGCAGCCCCTATCTTGAAGTATCCTTTCTAGGTTGTGTATTCACATATCTATGGTTGGTATTTACATAAATCAGACCCTGTGTGTAAGCCATGCAGATACACAAGTTTACTTAGAAAAGAAAATAAATACTACAGGGTCACCACTGCAGACATAAGTCTCAAAAAATATATAACAGTACCTATTATTTTAGAATAAATTAGTCATTGATCTTATTGTTGTTACTGTGACCTGGCAGCATTCAATCTGAGTAGCTTTTAAGCAAATTGGCAAATGTTTCCAAATGTATTTGTGAACATTAAACACTGAAAACAAAGATCAAAGTTATACTCTTACAGTTCTCAAAAATGTTTGTGATATGAAATGCAAAATTCCTATGCTATTTCTTATCCTCAAAAGAAAATTACAGTTAAATTAGAAACCCATGAAACATAGGACTGATAATGGAAGTACCCGCACAAGGCAGGCTGCGATTGTTCTTCTGCAGTAATACAATCTATTCCAGAATAATTTTTCTTTTTATTATTTCATTAAGTTGTATCTCACTAAAGTTCCTCTTAGGATCTCTCGACAGCACCAAATTTTTCATTGAGAAAACGATAAATCACTGGCCTAAATTACAATTTAATTATAAACGCCTTTGCCTTCTAATGCTGCTTGGGACCTTTTACACTGCTACATAATTCTAAAAAATGACCCCTGTCATAATTTCCTTCACTAGAATAATACGGAGAGATCTAATCCTGAATCCTGCTGTCTTATAATTTAATATAAGAGGTAATTATTATTCAAAAGATAATGTTGCAGATATTGAAAATATTCGGAAGTTTGAGTTTGAGGGAAAAAAAGAAGAAATCTTAGGTATGTGGGAGCTCTCTATCACTGCACCTATCAGGAGAAGCAAAGAAGAGAAGCAAAGGGGCTTTTAATGAAAAAATATTAGAATCTATATATGGAGAGCTGGTGTTTTGTATTGTGTGAAATGCATTTATATAGTCTTCAAAGCGTGGTTAGAAATGAAATGCCTCATTTCCAAAATCAAGGAAGCAGGGAGAGCAGTATTGCCATCAGCAGTGATTTCTTCAAGTTCTGAGTCTACTGGAGCACAGGTATAATAAAAACTGCACCCCTGCTAGCATGGGTGAAGGGAGGTTTTGAGGGGCAAAAGCCTGCAAAAAGCGAAGGAGAATGAGCTGATGTGATGAAGCACAACTGTAAGGACACAGCAGAGACAAAGGCGTACGAGAGTGTCATAGGGGCAGCACTGATGTAACCTGGATGGGGGGCGGACCAGCCATTCTTGCTTCCCCAGCACGTTGTCAAAACTGGGGTGAAAGGTGGGATTTTTTTTTCTTTCTCTCCAGGGCTTATAAACATACACACAGACAACAAAGAACATGGGAACCACAGGTCTGTGGGAAATTCCTCAAAACTAACCTGCTCTTTAAGTCCAATGAGCAGGAATATAAATCCTATGAATGTAATGACTGGGTCACACTTGTCACACCTCTGTAGTTACTGGTCCCTTACAATGAGCTGGGACGACACAAGTGAAAATTCAGAAATTCCCTCTGTAGGAGATTCTTTGTTACTACTTTGACTGGAAAGAGGGGCTAGGGTGAAGGCGGGGACAGAGTCTCTGAGAGAAGGTGAAGGGGTACTTTGTTGGAGACCAACTTCTCACGAAAGGGAGGACAGAGTTCCTTTGAAATGACAGATGTTATTCAGATCATGTATCTAAAAGCTAATTCTGTTGTGCCAAATTGTATGAAATAGAGTCTTCGTTCCCTTGGCTTCCACCCTAAACTTTAAGTCACAGTGAAATGAGCCAGCATAATGAATGGCACAGGTATAATTATGTGAAATAACATTCAGATTGTCCAGCAGAGGTGGTAATGGCACTGATGTTGGTGTGGGTGGAAAAGGAAAAGCAGCTAAAGATCCGAAAAATACAAAAGAATGATTCAAATGAAATTATAACTTCTGCCTCTCAATCCTAGACTAGTCAGCAAACGCTCACACAGTTCAATAAACATCAAACTAAACAGGACGCAGACACCGATTTGTAGCTTCTTTTGTTTTGGTTTGTTTTTGCTTTGGGAGCAGTTCACTTAAGTTGTAATAAATTGGAAGGGGGCTGCCCCCTCCCGGTCCCCATCCCTCCATAAATCTCAGGACAGTGCAAATGAAGTATGTCTCATTAAGGACAGAAAGACAGGACCTCCCTAGGCAGGGACATCCCAGACTACCATTAAAGCAATCATTAAAAATAACAACCCACCTAAGGAAAAAAAAAGCCATTCTTTTCAAAGATATATATTAATTAGCCGATGGTATGAAAAGTACTGGTTTTCTAGGTTCAAACTGAAACTGAAACCCAGAATGCGAGAGAAAGCAGAAACATTGGTGTGGGGAAAGGCAGGAGCAGGTTTATGAGAAGAAGGTCTATAATTTCCTGTCGCACTAGCAGCTAGAGCCATGAAATGGTATCCATAACGAACTAGTAATAAAGAAGTGTGCCGAGATTGCTAGACTGTACCTACCTGAATCATTTCATGAGTAAAAAAGATTTAAGAGTCTCCAGTGGTTCAGGGGAGACACCGTACTGGACTTAACAATAACTAAAAAAAAAAAGTACAGTAAGATAGACACATAGGTAGATAGAAAGCATAGATATGCAAACCATATGCTTAAGATACACTAAAACTGTTTTTATTTATTTGTTAACTGTACTTATTTTGATAATACACTTAAAGCATGACAATAATTAAAAGCACAAACATCAAGGAAATTAAAGATAAAACATGTGAGTGAAACTTTTTATATTGAGAATTTATGCTCGTGTCAAAGGAGCATTTTTGGCACAGGAAGGTGAACTCTTGCTACACAGAACTGAAATGTATTGTTGGAATCCCTGGCTGTGTTTGAGGAGTTTAGTACCTGTTAATAATTTCCACTGTTGAACAAAACAGACAGTAAGGCTCACAAGCTGGTGAGGAAGTGGAAAGGCCAAATGTCAGAGAGATGAAGGGGGCATTATTTCTTAAGTCAGTGTCTCATATTGAAATCCTGGTTCTATCATCTACATCTTGATGAACAAAGATTATCTATGCTGTTTGCCTTGGGTGACTTGTTTCTCAAGAGGAGGGTTATAATTTTTTAAATGATTATTTATACTTTAGTGTTATAATCTGCTTGTCTTTTCTCATTAACTTTATTGAAAATTAATAATTATATAGCATAATAAAGATTGTAGACAAATATTGAAATATGAAAGATATAAGATGTAAAGAGTGAAATTTAGAGAAATAATTCTGAGATAAATATATAGCATAAGATTAATAAAAATTGCACATTGTAAGTAAATTATTTACAAACTTAAATGAATATAATGGTAAAAGCTGCCCAAAATAAAAATGAAGAATTTACAGATCAGTCATATAATAGTTCACTCTGTGCCAAAATCAGGAAACTTATATTCATATAATTAGAATTCATAGAGTAGAAAGGGATAGGCAATAAATATTTAAAGATTTAAAATTTCTGAATGTAGTTGAAATTATAGTACCACATTTCCAAGAAAAATGAACCTTTTGCAAAA
>PVKA01034337.1:0-23560 GCA_004027165.1 Ctenomys sociabilis
TTAAAGGGACTATATTAAATTGTAAAACGGGCATTTGAAATGAATACACACTTCTTAGAGGAAGAAATGCAAGTGACAAATAAACACATCAAAAAACGTTCCACAGTACTGGCCATTTGAAAATTACAGGTAAAAAAGCATTGAGAAATCATCTCACCCCAGAAAGAATGACTACCATAAAGAAATCAACTAATGACACTTGCTGAAGAGGCTGTGGAGAAAAGAAATCTTTCTCCACTGCTGGTGGGAATGTAAACTGTTACAACCGTTGAGGAAATTAGTGTGGAGACACCTCAAAAAACTAGGACTGGAAATCCATTCAAGCCAGCTCTCCCCGTACTGGGAATTTTCCCAGAGGAACTGATTTCATGAACAAAATCCTGATTGCACAGAAAATATAATTGATCAATCACTGTGATCTCATCTTATTGAAAAGCTTTTTACAGCAAAAGAAATCACCAATAATGTGCAAAGGCACCCCACAGAGTGTTAAAAAAAAATTTAGCCATTTTTCCCTCAGACAAAGGACTAATATCTAAAACACACAAAGGGACTGTTGAGATGGTTCAGTGGTCTAAAGCGCCTGCTTAGGCAAGTTTAGGCAGAGGCAGGGAACCATGGCCCAATTCATCTCAGCCTCATGCTTAGGGTAGGCTAAACAGGCAAAAAAAAAAAGTTTTAAAAATTTAAATTTTTTTTAAAAAGCACACGAAGGATTGAAAAAAAATCAGATCCACTCAAATCTAAAGATCTGATGTAAAAAGTGGCATCTGAAATGAATACATACTTCTTAGAGGGAGTACAAACAGCAAATAAATATATGAAAAAATGTTCAGGGCCACTTGTCATTTGATAGATCCTATTAAAGCAATGCTGAATTTCCAGCTTTCTCTGGAATAAGTGGCTAGATTTTAAAAAATATATTTGGTGGTTACAGGTCTCACTTATGCAGATTGGACTCATAGCAATCCTACTGTTTTCAGCCTCTCCAGGACTGCAATTACAGGCCTAGTCCAATGTGCCCAGACTCTGTGGCCAGTTCAGCCTACTATGGGGACAGGTCTAGCACTGTGTGTGGTGCCAGGGACCAAACTGAGGACCTGCACTTGCCTAAGCTTGCCTACAAAAGCATTTTATTCCACTGAGCCATCTCCTGTCCCCATAAATGGCAACTATTAAGGAATCAACTAATAACAAAAGTTGGCAGGAGTGTGAGGAAGGGCAGTCCTTCCCCACTCTTGTTGGGAATGAGACAGATGCAACCACTGTGGAAATCAGTTTATAGATTCCTCAAACAACTGGGACTAAAGGTTCCATTTGGCCCAGCTATTTCTTTTCTGGGAAAATTAATTCTAATTAACTTTAACTTTTCCCTAAAGAATTAAAAATTTTATACTTCAGTGAAATGTGCACATTCATGTTAATAACAGGAGAGTTTATAATCATTAAATCTCAGAAACAATCCAAATGCCTATAAAGTGAACAATAAATAAGGAAGTTGTATTTCTTGTACCTTATGGAGTACTACTCAGCCATAAGGTAGAATAAGCTTGGGACACTTCTAGGTAACTGAATGCAAATTGAAATCATACTCTTAAGTGAAATAAACCAGACACATATGTCTAAATATAACATCATCTCTCTGTTATAAGAAATTGAAGCCGGGCATGGTGGCATATGCCTGTAATCCCAGCACTCGGGAGGCTGAGGCAGGAGGATTGCTGTGAGTTCGAGACCAGCCTGAGCTACAAAGTGAGCTTAAGGCCAGCCTGAACTGCATAGTGAGACCCTGTCTCAAAAAGACAAAAAAAAAAAAAAAAAAAAAAGAAATTGAAAGAGTAATTAAACTCCAAATGTATAATAGGTATTGTGAAATAGGAAGAAATTACTAAAAAGGAAAGAGGAATGGGGGGTGGAAGTAAGGGAAAAAAGCATAATAAAATGCATATAATAACAAAGTTTTATAAATAAGGATGGAAAGAGGACTTAAAGGAGAAGAGCATATTGGGGAAAAAGAGGAATCAAAATATAACATATACAGGTACAAGCTCCCTACGAGGACTATGTGTAGGAGTCACTTCCAGGCCTTTGTCTCAGTCCAAGAAACCAATATTTGTAATCCTAAAGTTATGTTATTGGAATCCCATCAAGTTGATTCCATTGTACCACTTTCAATGCAATCCATGGAGAAAATAAAGACACTAAGTTATATTTTCAATCACTGGGGAAGCAAGGGGACCTAAGTCCAGCCACGAAGATGGCTTTGCAGAACCAAGAGAGCCACCAAGGGCCTCACTCAGTTTTTATTCAGTAGAGGAGTGGCTTGAGGAACAGTGGTTTGAAGAGGAATGACCAAGAATTGTGGGAAGTAGGTGACTCTGCGAGCTGAGCTAGGTGAGTGGCCTACATTTACCTCTGCCACATGCAGAGGGATAAGGTCACATACAGAGATAGTAATCTGCTTTATGCTATAGAGGTAGTATCTAAAGTTTTGGAGGGTCTGGTGCTTCAACTTTGATGTAGTCTTTCAAGCCTCAGGAAGTCATAGCAGAGGCTGTATCCTAGCTGGCGGCATACAACATTAGCTCTTCCATCCTGTCTCAGCTCTACTCACATTAAGCAGCAGCAGGTGTAGGTTATCAGGGAAACAAGCATGCCACGTTCAAAGACTATCAACAGCACTTCTGTTTATCCTAGACCAATATACAATGCTTAAGGCCAATTGAAGGATAAACAGAAGTTCTAGCCAGCTCTGTATATAACAATACAAGGACAAAGAAAAGTCCAGGTCCTGATGGATTCATAGCTGAATTCTATAAGAAAATTATAGAACATATAATCCCTACATTCCTCAAACTCTTCAATGAATTTGAAAATGAAGCAGTCCTCCCAAAATCATTTCTGGAGGCAAGTATTATACTGATTCCAAAACCAGGGAAAGACATAACTAAGGCCATTATCCCTCATGAACATGAATGCAAAAATACTCAATAAAATCCTAGCAAATAGAATACAGCAAATCATCAAGAAGATCATGCACCATGACCACGTAGGATTCATCCCAGGGATGCAAAGATGGTTCAATATTTGAAGATCTATAAATGGAACACACTATATTAATAGACTAATATCTAAAAACCACATGATCATCTTGCCTGATACAGAAAAAGCTTTGGACAAAGTCCAATATTCATTCATGTTCAAAGTCCTACAGAAAATTGGAATAGATGAACTCTACCTTAACTTGATAAAAGCCATCTATGACAACCCAAAAGCTCATATAATCCTAAATGGGGAAAAACTGAAAGCTTTTACTCTTAAATCAGGTACAAGACAAAGATGTCCTCTATCACCCATCCTTTTCAATATAGTCTTGGAATCCTTAGCAACAGCCATTAGAAAAGAGGGAGAAATAAAGGGTATAAGAATAGCTAAAGAGAAGTTAAATTATCACTATTTGCGGATGACATGATACTTTACTTGGAAGACCCAAAAAATTCCACCAAGTAACTACTAGAAGTGATATGGAAATTCAGTAGCATAGCAGGATACAAAGTCAATACTCAAAAGTCAATAGCATTCCTCTACACAGATAACAAGCACACTGAAAGGGAAACAATAGAAACAATAACTTTTACAATAGCACCGCAGAAAATAAAATACCTTGGGATTCACTTAACCAAGGAAGTCAAAGTCTTTGCACAGGAAATTACAATACCCTAAGAAAAGAGATTATAGATGATTTCAGAAAATGGAAAGATATTCCATGCTCCTGGATAGGAAGATCCAACATCGTGAAAATGGCCATACTCCCAAAATTGCTGTACAGATTTAATGCAATCCCTATCAAACTGCCACCAACATACCTCCCAGACATAGAGAAATCAATCCTAAAATCTATTTGAAACCACAAACGACCTAGAAGAGCAAAGGCAATCAAGGCCAACAAAGACAAGGCAGGAGGCATCACAATTCCTGACTTGAAATTATACTACAAAGCCACTGTGATAAAATCAACATGGTACTGGCTGCAAAATAGACCTGAAGATCAACAGAATATATTAAAAGATGCAGAGGCATCTACGAACACACTCTGCCATCTGATCTTTGACAAACAGGCCAAACAAGCCTACTGGAAGAAAGATAGCCTCTTTAACAAATGGAGCTGGAAAACCTGACTTTCTACATGCTGAAAACTAAAACTTGACCCAGCTCTATCACATGCACTAAACTGAAGTCAAAATGGATTAAAGATCTAGACATTAAAACAGAAACACTCAATCTCCTGGAAGAGAAAGTAGGAGGAACTCTTGAAGGCATAGGAGTATGTAAAGAGTTCATGAGCAAACATATATTCACATGGGAAACACTCAAAAGAATCAACAACTGGGATCAATTCTTCTAGAGGAGTTTCTGTATTCAAAAAAATTGTCAACAAAGTGAAAAGACAACCCACAAATTTTGAAAAAATCCTAAGTAATACACAATCAGACAAAGGTCTGCTCTCTAGAGTATATAAAGAACTAAGATACAACGGGGCCCTAAAATATAAAGACCAAATTCAGAAATGGGCATCTGAGACGAATACGCACTTCTCAGAGGATGAAATTAAAGAAGCGAATTAATATAAGAAAAAATGCTCCACATCACTAGCCATCCATGAAATGCAAATGAAAGCAATACTGAGATATCATCTCGCTCCAGAAAGAATGGCTATCATAAGACGAACAACCAACAACAAATGTTGGAGAGGTTGTTGGGGAAAAGGGAACACTTCTCCACTGCTGGTGGGAATGCAGACTGGTACAATCACTGTGGGAATCAGTGTGGAGACTCCTCAAATAGTAGGACTGGAAATCCCTTTCAAGCTGGCTATCCCTCTACTGTGAATTTTCCTAGAGGCACTGAAAACATTATATCATAGGGATATAAGTGTACCTACATTTATAGCAGCACAATGTGTGGTAGCAAAATCTTGGAAAGAACCAAGATGTCTATCACATGAGGAATGATTGAAAGAGATGCGGTATTTCTATATAATGGAGTATTACCCAGCTATAAAGAATGATACAATTGAAGCATTTATATTGAAGTGGATGCTACTTGAATATATACTTATAAGTATAAGTAAACCAGCCACACATGTGCAAATATTGTATAGTCTCCCTAGTAAGAAGTGAAAAGAAGAAATACAAATAGAAATGTACAACAACAACTAGAAAGAATTGAGTCAGATAGTTAGAACAAACTGAACAGCATATGCAGCAGGGTACTAATCAGCTTTTCTTCTGGATGGTTAACAACCTAAGTTTACAGATCAAAATTGGAGAAATAGAAGATCCACAAGGCCAGCCAACGTTTTGGCCCTAGCCTTTCAAGGTCAGCGAAGGCTCAGGACATAATTGAACCTGTACTGTAACATCATGCAACTCAATTGTGCCAAAAATTTTTTGATCAAGGAGATTATGGAGCCATAGAGGAAAGAGACTCATGATGTATAGTGTGTCTGGGGAGAGTTACATGGAGAGAAAACTTTCTGTCAAGCTCTGTCAGAGAGAAAACTGGCCAAGCATTGACCGTAACTCATCCACATGGATGACATAGACAAAGGATCTACAGAGTAAGGTACAGGATTACAAGATAAACTCTGAGTGGACTTCACTGACATCATCAGAAACAAAAGCTACATCTTTTGGCATATAGCTCTTGATCTATCTTAGTCTTATCCATCCAGGAGAAAAGTATAAAAATGAGGTATATGACATGGGGCCATAATAATAAGTTGAGCTGTAAATGGCTACAGTCAACAACTTCTTCAGACAACTCACTATTATTGTGGAATGCTGGACTATGTTGGATTGTATCCCTGAGTTCAGGCACCTAAATTGGTTTAATAACAGTGGAGTGCTCATCTTTGACAGATATAAACAGAAAAAAAGGGTATATGAAGGAAGAATCATGATGTGTGTGTATAAACAGTACAGTTAGGATAAATGTGCTATGCTTCTGCATAATTTTGAGAAGCAAGATTTGCACTAATAGTTGTTGGACAAGATATGTTGGCTTCTAGTACTATGGACAACCCTTAGAAAGATAACGAGGTAGAAAGTATTAATTATTGAATCTGTGATATAATTTGTTTATAAAAAATAAAATAAGTATATAGCTACACTCTCTTAATTCACTGATTAGAGACATCTGCTATAATAATGTATGTAAGTATAATACCACATATGCACCTTGTATGATACAAAAGCTTTACGAAAACAGTTTGCAGTGTATTAAATTGAAAAAATAAATAAATAAAATTACTAATTCTTGAAAAAAAATGGAGATACAATTGAATGACCCTTTTATATCTGTAGATTTAAAATAGTTAAAATAGTTATACTGCTACATTCTCTTAATTCAATGAATAGAGGGATCTGTTCTAATAGTGTTTGTAAATATAATATCATGTCTGCATTTTGTACAACAAATAACCTTGAAGAAAACAATATGCAATGCATTAATTATTGAAACTGTCTTACTGCATTGATTTGAAACTGTCTCATAGCTATTTGTTTTTCAATAAAATTATGGAAAAAAATAAAAAAATCAATACAAAGACATAGGGTCAGACTCAGTCAAATAGAAACAGTGGCTCTTCTTTCAAGGAGAGCTGCTCAGGTGGTCCTCCACAGATATGATCATTATATAAATCAAAATAATTCTGTATATCTACATTGAAGAAAAATAAATAAAATCATACATTCAAGTTAGCCTGACTTTCTTTTTTTCTTCTTCTTCTTTTTTTTTTTTTTTTGTCTTTTTGAGACAGGGTCTCACTATGCAGTTCAGGCTGGCCTTAAGCTCACTTTGTAGCTCAGGCTGTTCTTGAACTCACAGCAGTCCTCCTGCCTCAGCCTCCAGAGTGCTGGGATTACAGGCATGTGCCACCATGCCTGGCTTAGGCTGACTATCAATAAAGGTTCCAAAAACACACAGTGGGATGCAAACTATCTCTTTTAATAAAATGGTATGGGTGAAAGAGGATAACAACATGTACAAAATAAAATCATTCTCTATCTCATGTCATATAAAGAAAAAAATGTTACAGACTTAAATGTAACACCTCATACTGTAAAACTATTAGAAGAAAGAAAAAAGCATTTCATGACATCGATCTGGGCAACAATTTATTGAATATAACCTCAAAACCGCGAGAACACAACTGAAAGTATAAAAAGACAAGAGACTGAAGGAATAATTGCTATTATTTTTTAAAGTTCTATACTACTACCAGTAATAAATTATAAATTAAGACCATAATGAGATAGTAGTGCACATCTGTTGCATTGACCATTATCCCGAAGATGAAAGATAACCAGTTTTAGAATAAAGAAAAAGAGATACTTGCACACTATTAGTGAGAATGTACTTCAGTACAACCATATGAAAATAGAATGGAGGCTCTTCACAAAATTAAACACAGAACTGCAATGTGCTCCAGCCAGCACACTTCTAGGAATAGATCTAAAGGAAGTAAAATCTGTATGTAAAAATAAATAAGGATTTCTGTGTCCACCAGAACACTATTAATAAGGTAAGGATGTAAAATTAATCTCAGTATCTGTCAACAGATGTGTGAATCAAGAAAATGGTGTAGGCATGCACACACATGCATTCACACACATACTGTGCACTAGAATACTATTTAAAATTTGCGAAAAATGGGTGAAGTGACAAACACCATGACACAGAAAGACAAATAACACACAATCTCACATAGTTTTTATAGATTAAAGGAGATAACACACAATAAACACATAGTTTTTATAGATTAAAGGAGAAAAAGAAAACCCAAATAATACAAAAACTATCTTGATTAATATACAAAAACATCATAAATACATATTAGAAGAATGAATGCAACCAAAATATCAATTATTCACAAACTGGTCTATAGATTCATTAATATTTCCAATTAAAATTTGGAACACTAATTCCAAAGTTTGTATTTAATGCAAATGAACTAGAGTAGTCATAAAAGTAGCAGTCATGGAAAACTACTGTGCTATAGGAATTACAGATTTGATTCATTTGTGTGACAAAAGATGAACCTGAAAAATATAAGGTTAAGTTAAATAGTCCAGACCCTCAAATTTAAATGCCATATGGTTCCTCTCATTTGGATGAGGCAAAGTACAACAAGAATGATAAGGATGGATAAAAGGGGACAACGAGATGGACCTTGCAGTAGGGCAGTGGTCCAAGGGGAAGAGCAAGAGGGGTGAGAGACTGGGAAAGGGAAAGAAGTCGACTAAAGATGTGCCATGAACAGAGACCTGAAAATCCCTGTGAATGTAAATAGTCTGCACCATAGAGTAAGCCAAGATTAATATTATCAACAGGAGTGAAAATGGGATACGGGGAATTGAATGAGTAGAAAAAGAGAGGGCTTGTAGTGATCCTCCAGTTTGAGTGGTTAAAATTTAAGAAGCTTAAATGTACTAAGTTTGGGCATGAGGGTGGAAAAAATAAAATTCTCATATTATTCTATTTTGAATGTAAATGGTGTAAATATTTTTTTTAAATCCTCACTTCCTTATCATTTTAAACAAGCCATGCTCAACGGTGCATACCCATAATCCCAGATGCTAAGGAGGCTGAGGCAAAGGGATTTGAAGTGCAAAGCTACCCTTGGAAACTCAGTGAGACTTCCTCTCAAAATAAAAAAAGAAAAGGGCTAAAGATACATCTTGGTGATAGAGGGTAACTGGGTTTGCTCCCCAGAACTACAAAACAAAGTTAAACATGCTTCCCGAGATGACTTATTTCCACTCCTGAATGTTTACCCAAGAGAAGGGGACATGCATCTCTGCATGGAAATTCACACAAAATATTGTCATATATCAAGCTTATTCAAAATAGTTAACACTAGATTCCAGCAATCAAAGATCTGTCAACAACAGAATGCATAAACAAAATGTGATGTATTTCTAGAGTGAAATACTGTTGGCAATAAAAATGAAGTACAGACAAATGAAACTATGTAGATATGTTTCAAGGACATATTAATCTGAAGAAACCAGAGCAGTGAATATTTTGTGATTCAATTTATATAAATTTCAGGGACATATGAATTAATTTGGATGATAAGCAGTAGGGCAATGGCTAACTCTTGTGTGTGATGAAGTGTATTGATTAGAAGAAGCATGCGGAAATTCTCAGGTAAGGAAATGTTCTTTGTTATGAGCTATGATTACATTCATCAAGCTGTTCATGTAAAATATCTAATCAAAAATAACAAAAAGATTGTACTTAAAATAACTCAACTTTTTAAAAAATTATGACAGCATTGAATTATTACATCGCATTATCACTCAAGGGTATATGAAAACCATGAAATAGTGGTGCTGTGAGCTGTGGTATTATGTATCACAAGTTTTATGCTATGATTCAAATTTTGTGCATTCCCTGAATTCGTAAGTTGAAATTCTAACCCCTTCAATGATGGTGTTAGGACCCGAGAGAACAGGCTAGAGAGAGATCCTTCACACATTCTTCCATATGAAGACATGGAGAACATGAATTAGAAGGCAGACCTCTGCAGACAGCAATGTACCGATGTCTGTACCTTGACGTTTAAGTCTCTAAAGCCATGAAAAATAAATTTATACTGTTTATCACCCAATTTATGGTATTTTGTTATAATTGCTTCAGTGGACTATGACACTTGTACTTATCAACTTTTAAAGTATGGTAGTAGTAAAATACATGAAAATGTTGTGTTTATTATTCAAATGTATTAGATTTATAGCTATGTACCTCAAGTTTCTCCTGTAATGTTGATCATATTTATTTTAATGTTTTTCAGTCTATTTCAAAGTAACTGAATGTTATATCCTTATGACAATATAGAACAATTATAGGATACTAAGCTATGTAAGGACAATGAGGAAGGAGGGAGAAAAATTAATTGAAGAAATATTCCTACAGCAGAACTGGACACTACACCAGATTTTCCAATATCCAGGCTTACAACAAAAAAACCAAAAGGTGTAGTTGACATAGAATTGGATGGCTTTATGTAATACTTCCTTATGATATAAAGTTAAGTCATTGGGTCTCCAAGTACTAACCTGGAGATCCACATGTTTAACATAGGATTATTTGCCTTCAGACTCTACAATTGGGAGTATTGTGCTAGGTTATAATTAGCAGTTACTTATTCAAGCGTATCTTCATCAGATTGTTGTTGACTGTCCCTTCTGTTTGCTCAAACAAAGCCCAGAGTGCAGCATTCCTTCATGTCCCTGAAGTCCGCCATTAAATCATCAAATAATAGATGCTAAACTTTGTCCTATTTCAAACAAGGGTTTGAGTGCTCCAGCAACAATGGCAGCTACTGGTTAGAGATGACTTCAATGTGTAAAAGTGGTGCCTGAGGGTTGAAAACCATCTGCTCCATTTGAAATGTCTGGAGTCCCACATCCAACTCACGCTCTGAAAATGCAGCCTGGAATGGAGCCTGTGTTTACCCACTGCAGAAACCAAGATATTAGTACAGAGTGATGAAGTGCTATGAGGACATGATTAATATGAATAGAGCTTTGTATAAAGCTAAATTCTATTTTAATACATCGCGTATGGGTGAAATTCACTACCAAGTGCCAAATGACTGTCCTCCAAACAGGCACATGGAAATTACGTTCTATTCTTCATAATATGGACAAAAGATGACTGATTCTCTGAGTTATAGAATATGAAGGAGGACTGGCTGTGGTTCCATATATGCCCATCTTTTGGGAGACTGACAGAACTGGGTTTGGGAGCTTAAGAATCAAATCCGGATAAAGCAGCACATGGTTAATATCTCCAGAAAAGACTGACCTTCTTTTCTGAAGAAGAAAAAAAAAGTTGTAGGCCCAAAAATGGTGTGGTTATGTATTTGAAATCCAAAAGTAATCTCTTCCCGTGTTACAATCTTTGGTGTGACAGTGGAGGATGTTTTGCCTGCTCCCCTATTTCCAATCAGTACCTAAAATGGGAAGATATTCAGTATGGCTTTGCTTAGGGTGATAAAGACAGCTGTCTATTTTATATATGAAAATGTGTAACCAGACAAGTTAGTTAATACAATAGATATTAATTCTATACTGGTAAAACACTTAACATTTGGTATAGCATCATTAAAGTTCTACCATTGCTACCTCGTTCTATACTAATGCATTTTTCTTAGAATTTTTAAAAGCTTAGTTTTATTGACAACTATCTTATCTCTGAAAGAAAGAAAGCAGAATAATAAAGCTTCTCTTAATCTTCTGAGCCCTTTGGAAGAAAACCTTATTCTGAGCATGGACATACTATGGGTTTACAGAAGTAATTTAAAAAATATGATAAATTAAAGGGAGGATCAACTTTGCTTTGACCAATTTATAATTTTTAAAGCTATATTTTATTAAACTATAAGTCAAGCAGTCAGAGTTATTCATTTGACTGTTTTGATAGAGGCATGGAGATTCATTCATGTGTGAACATTTCTGGTGAATTACAATGGACTACTGCCACAGAGCAAAGAGCTCGTTAAAAGTATATCCTTACAGACAACCAAAAACTCTGACTAATGTGTTTTAGTTTAACTCATGTCCCTAAAAATAGAGGACTATACCCTAAATACCACATCTTGGAAACCTATCCTGTATCAAAGAATCCCATAGCATTGGCTGAATTTACTGAAGAGTATAGAAATGATTCTAATTCACATTTCACATGCAACTAAAGAAAATGGACCTCAAGCCATGGAAACATTGCACAGTTATTCTTGGTTTTATCTTACTTAGCCTACAATCTTTTTTGGTAACACCCTTCTACTAAGAAAATGCCTTCTCAATGCACTCAATCTTGGTGGATTTTAATAATTAATGGCTTCTCTCTCCTATTCACCCTTGCCCTGAGAACTAAGCTCAATCACCCTCAATGTCCTGAAACTGAGACAGTTGAGGAATTGCTGTTCCTAACCTGATGGCTTAATCTTCTCTTGGGTTCTGTTCACTATTGTATTTTCTAAGATAAGTTAAACTTTTGTTTAAATTAAAGGGAAGATACTTCTTTTGCTTATAGCCAAAATGCCTAGACATATAAAGCCATAGACCTCTATTATTGACAAAATCTTTAACAAGGAAAGATGAAGCAAGTTCAAGAAACTGGTTGAGAAGTTACAAAAGAAATGTTAAAAGAAGGTGTTGTGATTGATACCTGGGGTGAAAATCCATGCTCTTACTGTTCTAGGATGTTGTTCTCTGTGTCAACCTGAGAAGCTTAAATGTTCAACTAAGTGTTTCAGCAGAGGGCCAGGGTTCTTACTTTGCAAACATCCTCAACTTGTGGAAGAGGAGGGCACTGAGAAGGTGTGGATGTGGGAAGCTTGCCAATACACATTAAAATGGAGAAAAAGAGAGTTGTTTCCCTCTTTTGTTCATGCTACTTTTGCTTTATTCTGCCACCTTGAACTCTTGCCCCTGCACCCCACCATTCTGTCTTGGAACCAGCTGAAGTGGACTGAAACCTCCACAAACTGTGAGCTAAATAGACCTTTCTTTCCTTAATTTTTGGTGCAAGCTATTTTGTCTCAGCAATGAGAGAAAAGTAACTAAGATTAGAATGGTGGCATGCACACTGGAACAAGAGAAAAGAACCTAATTAGCTTCATGAGTAAGAACACTGAGGACTAGAGAGAAGTTATTTGCTGAAAATAAATACTGAATGCACTAGAATGAAATTGTCCTCAATTTCAGGATTGCTCATATTCGTATTATCTTTCTCACAAATTTTGCTTTTGCATTGTTAAGTCTTTTAACATGTACTATATTTATAATTTCTTCAAGAATTACGTTATTTACTTCAAGTAATCATATATATTTTCTAGAAGCTTAGCTCAAAATCAAACACAGCAAGTGATAATCCTCTTCTGTCTGACTGGCTCGTTCTAGCCCTCCGAATGCCATCCTAAGCACCACTGCATCTGTTCATCCTCACTTTTATGTTTTAATTTTCCCCTGCTTCTTCCGGTTTTATCAGCATTCCGTGTGCTCCAAAGGAAATGACTAATCTTGGCAAAATTAGCCTGACCTCCACCATGGGGGCATCAGGCCCATTCACACAAGGTTGCATTTACTGGCAAAGGAAGTAGGAAAAAAACAGATAAGAGAAGGGTATTGAACATTTATTCTAGTTTTGCAGCTGAATTGCAAATCAAAACTAACTACAGTAAACATGTAGAAGTGGAATATTTTGGTGTTTCCAGCACAGGACCAAAATTTCTGAAAACAAAACAAATAGTTCTTCAAAGAAGTTCTTAAAAATATTGCAAAACAAATTTATTTATGTGCTAATAACAAAAGAAAACAAGTGAACTAATGCTAAATTCTATGTGACATGAAACAGGGCTATATGTGTCCTAAAAATTATCTTTTGGACCCATTTATCTCAAAACTGGGTCATGAAATGAACATATTTACAAATCAAAGTTGATAAGATCCCAACATATAAATTTTTATCACCTTATTTTTAAAACTTAGACCAAAAAGAACTCATGAAAACTATGGATATAATTTCTTTCTAAGAAGCTAAAACTATTTGGAGAAAAATCTTTCAATTTTGTAATCTGGCCAAGAATGTACTTTCTTTAGGTTTTAATTCCAAACTCTGACTCCCCTTTTTTTAAGAGCATAAATGGAAGGAAAAGCTAATTGAGTCTTCAGAAGTGTTTGACACAAGCATCATCTTGTCAAGAGCCACAAAGAGTTCTAGAGAAAGAGTTAGGACATATTTTCCACCTGCCTGGCTTTTCTATCTGCTGAGCACTCTCAAGTGGACAGGGAAACTGAAGAAAAACCTCTCCTGTGGCAATTTCATGCACTATACACAACTGTAAACACACAGTTCTAGAAGAACTAAAGGCAATATAGCACTAAGCAAAAAATCTTAGCAAAGAACCATACATGTGCTGTATATAAACTTAATTCTGTTCTTGGACAGCTGTGTAATTTTACACAAATAATTTCATTTCCACACCAGTAAAAATATAAGATCTCTTTCCAGTGACATATGGAGTAACTAGTAACTATAATGACTATTCCAAAAAAAATGCTAAGTACATGTTCAGTGTTGAACAAATTAAATATTTGAAATATTTTCAAATGAATTATTCTATTGACAAAGGAGTTCCTCAGGCAGGCAAGAAAAATAAAAATACAAGAAGCTCAACCATGGAGTCATGAAACTTGGGTTTAGATGTTCTTCTGATGCTACAAAGATTTAAAAACAAAGGAGAAAATTCCAGGGCCTACATGAAGTGGAGAATTTAATAATAATGACTATATCTGTGGAGGACCACCTGAGCAACTCTCCTTGAAAGAGGGGCGATTATTTCCATTTCAGCTGAGCCTGTCCCTCTTCATTGTATATTGATATGTACAGAGAGGTTTAGGACTTTTCTTATCCCTTCAATTGGTTTCTGACTGGGTAGGAGCTTTTGTGCTTGTGAAGGAACCCACTGGCAGGAATCTGAAGGGCACATAACGTGCTCAGGATTCTGAGAAGTCATCTGCTAAGTCATCAGAACACGTTTTGTGCCATCCCAGTGGAATAGACCTGTAACTTGTATAGGTTCTGAAACACAAAAATAATAGAATAGTAATGAAGCAATATAATAACAAACATCAGACACTGTCTTAGTTACTTTTCTCCTTGGAGGAACAAAATATGCAGTACCCAAAGTTAAAGGAAAATAGGGTTATTTCAGCTCCCAGTTTACAGACAGTTCAGCTCAGAGCTGGGTGGCTCCAAGGCAGGAGGTCACAGCAGAAAGGCATCTCACAGGACAAACAGTCCACGACAAAGCAGGACAGGCACAAGCAACAAGTGATCTTTCTCTCCCTTATGTCTTACCTGAGCTACACCCTCTTAGGGAAGGTAACACTCACACTTAGTCTGGGGCACCCTCAATCCTCCCCAGAACTATGCCAAACAAACTAGTGCAGTAATATGTAATTACACAAACTGGATCCCAGAATCACACACTTAAATCAAGACAAACCTTGAAAATCCCCACTTTAGACCACATGAGACTTAATTTACATAGACACAAGTGATAACTGATACAGAGACAACAAATGTAAAACACTGGTATAAATTCTATCTTACTAATAATTACATTAGCTGTAAATAGATTACTCATATAAAAAACATGAGTACTCTGTTGGTTCCCAGGCCCTGCATGTGTGTGGGACCTTCTGTGCCCACCAGATTTTATTCCACCCAACCCCCAAGACCAGCATCTGTGTAGGGCCTTGCACACTCTCACCAGAACCTCCTCCATCAGACAGGCATGGTGTGAAACCCTACAGCAAAACCGCCTGCAGGGACGTGAGGGGCAAGACCCACCCATCCAATCCAGGAGTAGGACACCTTGTTAAAGGTGTATAGCAGGTCCATTTCCACAAGCTGCAGCAGGAAAAGGCCGAGTGCAGCAGCCAGATCCAAGCCAGGCCCACCTAAATGAGTACAAACTTGCTAGATCTGGACCTGGTAAGCTGAGAAACTTTGCTATACCCAGATCTACGAGCACATCCTCTCTCTCTTTTCTCTCTTTTGATTGAGAGAGGGGGCAACACATAACTGGGGCCAACTAGTCTGCCTGGAAGACTACACAAACAAAATGGAAGGTGATCAGACAGAATTTAGGGAAACTAATTAAAGCACAAATTCCCAATCTAATAACTGCTTAACTATACAGTCATAATGTTTGTTCTTAGGGTCTAAACGACAAACCCATCAGATACAAAAGTTTGTCAACTGCTAAATCTCATTACCCATTATTAGTGTTCCTAATTATAGTAAATATAAAACTAAAACTGCCTTAATGACATAATCTCTCTTGGGTAATAATATCAGTACGTGGTAAAGTAATAACAGCACCAAAGCTCTACACCAAAGCTCAGAACACAGTTCTATATAAAATGACAAAGGGAAGGAGGAAAACACAGTCTCCTACCCTGAGCCCACCCAGAACTAATACAGGAGACACTAGCATAAAAGTAATTGGGAAGCACACACATGAAAACTCTGAAATAATAGCGTCTGAAGTAAAGAAACAATGGCAAGAAGGTTCTTTCCATTTTTATTTGTGGAGTTCTGGTCATTTTTGTACCTCTCAAGAATATCTTTTAGTAGTCTGTGTAGGGTTGGCTTTGTCATCATGAAATTCTGCAGTTGTTCTTTATCACAGAAGTATTTTGCTTCTCCATCAAACTTGAAAGAGAGTTTTGCAGGGTATCACATTCTGGGCTGAAATTTGTTTTCTTAGAGGACTTGAAGTACTTTGCTCCATGCTCTTCTGTTCTCATTTTGTTGCTCTTGTCTTTCTGTATTTTAGGGAAGGGTTTATAGGGTGTTCAGGGTCTCTCTCACTGCTAGATTGTACTCATAGTGATTCTTCTGTTTACAGCTTCTCATGTGCTGGAATTACAGGTGCACTCTACCACACCCAGTCTCAGTCGCATCTCAGTGCTCCCCAGGGGCAGGGGCAAGGCCAGCAGGGCAGGCCCAAGGATTGAAAACTTTATCTCCACTTTCATTCAGACAGTTTTGCCAGCTTTTGATTGAGGTTTTAATTTCCTGTATATCTCTTTGAATCTGCTTCATTCATTCTATTTCTTTCCTATATCGCTCATTCAAGAATAACATCATTTTCTATTCCCCTCTATTTTTATCAGTGTCTCCTTTAGAAGCACTTAGTACTTCTTTCATTATAGTTATCATTTATTTTTATACTTCAGAGATCATATTGTCTTTTCCATAGAAATTTTAAATTTTCATAAAAATCTTTTATACTCTTTCATGTATTTTGTGTTGTATCTAAAATCTCACCTTTAAATTCAAGGTAAGCTAGATTTTCTCCTATATTATATTTCATAAATTTTATAATTTTGTACTTTACCTCTAGGGCTATGTCTATTTGAAGTTACCTTCTGTGAGAAAGTGTTATGTTCATGCTTCAAGTGTACCAATGGCGTATATTAAAAAGATAATCTTTTCTCAGTGGAATAAGCGCTTCCCTGGCAAGCACAAGGGTCTGAGTTCAATCCCCAGTTCTGCAAAAAAGAAAAAAAAGATAAGCCTTTCTCCATTAAATTTCACTTGTGCTTTTTTCAAAGGTACGTTCCTTACACCTACTGCTGATCTCCCTACCTTGTCTATTCATCTATTTGTCTGTCACTTCACCAATGCCTCGACATCACATTTTCTTGTATTACATTATCTCTTGAACTTAGGCAATGTAAGTGCTCCGATTTTGTCCCTCCTCATCATTGTGCACATTATTTAGGATCTTTTACTTTTCCATACATCTTTAAAATCAGCATGATGGCATCTCCAAAGTAATTATATATCACCCCAAAGACAGAGGATGTGTACCAAACTATTACTTTATTCATTCCTCTTCTCTTCATGGACAAGGGACTTCCTCTTTTTGTGAAGCTGTGACACACCCTTTTTCTTCCTTCTTTTCATAATAGAGTTAAAATACAATTATTAACATAAATAACTCCTTTATTCATGTCTTTGTTTAAAGATGAGAATACATTACTTTTCCTTAAATCTTGAATCTCCTTTCTATTTTTCTCTTTTTATATTTGGCATTTATAATAAGAAACTAATTTCTCTTGTATAAGTATATAGCAAGGATATTAAACATAAAAGCCAGAACCATAAATCTCTCTATATTTAAGAATATAAAGATACAAATGCAAGAGATTCCTTTACATGAAGCTTAGTGATCACATAAACCAGTTACACAATACCGAGGAGGGAGACAAAACTTCTTTAATAGTTTGATAAAAGTTTTCTTCACAGAAAACATGTATGCAAATGCTTGTAAAATTTTATATAACTACAAGTGAACAAGGGACTCACAAGGTCTAATCCTTGTCATGATACAAAATGTTTTTATTTAATAACAATTTTCATGAATAATTTACCAAATAAATTTTAAAATATCATGAACTCTTTAGTTTCAACTGTAATAGCTATTTTCTCTTCAAGAAGGGTCATTTAGTACCCTTCTCACAGGAGATATTTTTCCATGC
This sequence comes from Ctenomys sociabilis, assembly GCA_004027165.1. Lineage (NCBI taxonomy): Eukaryota > Metazoa > Chordata > Mammalia > Rodentia > Ctenomyidae > Ctenomys > Ctenomys sociabilis. The sequence goes on from PVKA01034337.1 coordinate 18,132, forward strand.
AGAGACCAATAGACTATGCAGCATACCAGGGATGAGAAACTAGGAAAGAATCAAGAATCAGAAAAGTGGTGTAGCCCTAACACAGGTGAGAAACATAAGTGATTAGTAATACACATATAAACTATATTACAGAGCAGCAAAGCCTGCTGATAATATTAGACACAGCACCCAGAGATGCTTCATATAGTGATGAGCCTAACTCTAGTTGGTAGAACCCCACCACAAGCTGTTGTCTTGGGAAAACATCATGTCACATGAATGACAACACTGAGGTTGTAAAAGGAGAACTAAACACTAGAATACCACCAAAAGCCCGGAAGTTTCAACACATTTCTAAGACTGAGGAATTGAAATTTTATAAAGCAACACATACTTATACTGGATTAGTGTATATAACTGTGCTCTAGTTAACTGTGCATTGTTCTCATTTTATTGACTGGGTTTTATTAGTATCGGCTGCAATAGAATCTGGCATTTCTCGACCAGCTTCATTATTTTAGACGGTGTCATTCATTTTCTCATCCTGGCTTGCTCAATTCAAAATTTTCTTATATAGGCACATAGCTATAAAGAAAAAGAAGCAATATTTGAAATTAGATATGCTCTATATCAGCCATTTGGTTATTTCCAGTAGTAACCATTCATGGTAGCATACCCTTCTCGCAGTTTTAAAAAAAGCATTGGATTAAAAATTCTCGAGGTATTGTTATAAATATCTCAGCTGACTGCACCCAAGTTAGCCACTCAACCAAAAATTCTAGCATCTGTAGTAGGCAATGCAGAGAAGGAGCTCTTCTCACAGAAGATGATCACAAGTCTATTTCTCTAAATTTATCCCTCATTCACCCTATAAATATATTCCACTATAGTAAAACTGCACATAAAGCATTTCCTAAGCAACTTTTATTTCATCTATGTAATTTTTCTCTCTTTCTATGCACCCACAATGCTATTCTCCTGCATCCTTCTTGTTTAATCTTTGCAAAGTATTCCTTGTGTGCATTGGCACTGTTTCATTGCATTCTCCCATATGGTTGAGGGAATAAAACTCACTGCATTCCCTGGTTCTCTAATTGGTATATACAACTATGAATGGTGATCTTATAACTCTGACTTATTTCAGGTAGCTTCCTGATAGCTGTTTGGCTCCCACCAAGCCTACCACTTCGAGGGTGATGATAACAATGACATTCATGACTATGCTGTTTCTATGAACTAAGGTCTTAAAATTGGTCTATCTAAGAGTATGCCTAAGGAGAGTCACATGGAAAGAAAACTTTCTCTCAGGCTTTCGCAGAGAGCAAATTGGTCAAGCAATGGCTGTGACTCATCCTTGGGGCTGACACTAACAAAGGATCTGCAAACTGCAGTACAAAGTTACAGGATAGATTCTGAGGAGACTTGACTGACCTTATCAGATGCAAAATTTACATTTCTTGTTATATAGGTCTTGCTTTATCTTAGTCTTAACCATTCAGCAGAAAAGTATAAAAATGAGGTATATAAAGTAGGGCCATGCTGTAAAAGTCTAAAGTCAACAACTTCTGCAGATAGCCTACTACTACTGTGTACTGCTGGACTGTGTTGGATTGTTTTGCTGAGTTCATACACCTTAGTAGGTGGAGGTCAATGGAATACATATCTCAAATAGGACTGAATGAAGAAAACAGGTACAAAGGATGGGCCATTCTGTATCTGTATATACAGTATAATTAGGATAGATATACACCTACTTTTGCTTAAATCAATGAGATGAAAGATTTATACTAATAGTATTTGGACAGGATATTGTATCTGTACCTCATACTATGAATAACCACTAAAAAGATAACAATGTACAATGTATTAGTTATTGAAATTGTCCTATTAATCAAAAAATTAATTTAAAATATTTAAAAAAATAAAAACTGGTCTATCTGAAACATCAAATAATATGTGTTAGAAAAACAGTATAATACTAACATTTACCAGATTATTATTATATACCAGGAGCTGCTGTTATCTCAGTTCTCCATAAATGCAGGTGTGCTAAGATTTTTCCCATATAATGGATATGAAGAGCTGAAAAGCTATTCCGAGGTCACATACAAGAAGTGGCAAAGCCAGAACTAGCATCAGTTCTTGAAGCCACTTCTTTTCAACAGTGCTGAAATTCACAAGAGCTGAAGAATTTCAATAAGAAAACCAGCTGGTAGTATCAGAGCCCAGCCTAGATGTGAGGGACACCTGCTAGTTAGCAATAAAGACTTCCATCTAGTCTCTGTTAAAGTAGGTATCTGAGTAGCACTGTAACTTGTGAAGCAATCCCTTGATGATACTCTACACTTATGCCAATTTAGCTCTAAAACTACACTCAAGCACCACTTAAATTCACAAAATATCTAGCTCCTGATATCCATAGTCCAGAGGGTAAGAAAAGATATCAGCATTCTTATGGAGTCTTTTTTTAAAGAAGTGCTATACTTGATAATATACAACGTTATTTTAAACAATGGTCTACTGATTGCAAAATACCTCCTTTAAAAATGATGGAAAATTGTTACTCTTTCACCTTTTCACTAAAAATCTTTAGTAGAAGTGTCCAGCTTGGAGTTTAAGTGACTACAAGCTCACTGGCTTCCTATATCTATTGCAAATACCTTGGGACATCATATTTTTGGTCCTTGTTCTTTCTAAATTTATTGAAAACAAGTGAAACATTGCAGTAGGGAATAATGTTAATTTGTCTATATTTCACTATTTTGATCATGGTATATAATCATCGTCATTAACCTGAATCTCTGAACATCTGGAAACTACATTTCCTACAATGAAAAAGAAAATAAAATAAAAGCAATACTGCAGTGAACTTTGGGGAATTTAGAAATTATACATTTTATCAGCATAGAAAAATAATTTAAAATAGAAATGTTTTTCATTGTAGGAACATGCAAAATAGTTTCTATTCACAAGCTGAAGTTTTGTCCCCTTTTGTCCACTGAATAATGTTTTGCATTTTTTTATCTTTTCTATAATTTATTAAATTTAAAAAATCATTGAAATTTTCTGCATATAGCTTCACAGTTAAATGAACAAAAAAGGCCTTTCATGATTTCTTCTCTTCATTCCTCCTTGCTTCATCTGGTGGGCTTCCCTCTCCTTTCTCTTTAAGTGACCTGCCTGTGTACCCTTGTCCCTCCATCCTGATTCTCTCCCAGTAGGCAACTAAGAATACGTTCCTCACTTCAGTGGGTTAAACCTTTGCTATTCTTTCAGACTTTGTTAGATAATTTCCTCTTCTAAAAAGCTGACCTTCTCTGACGTGGTTTATGTTAGCCTTCCATCCTTTGCGTTCCTCACCATGCCCTCACATCTCTGTCACTACATTCACCCCAACATATTCCAAATGTATATGCTCCTGCTTCTTTTTCTCCTTTTGTTTATAACCTAGAGGACAATGATTTCTAACATTCATCATTGCATGCCTAGTACCAAGCACAGTACCCAACCTCCAATAACTGTATTAGTCAGCTTTCCATTTCAAGGACATATTACCTGACATATGCCAGCTGAGAGGAGGAAAACTCTGCTTTGGTTTATAGCTGCAGAGGCGTTAGTACGTAGTCAGTGAGCTGCAAGGCAGAAACATCAAGATGGAAAGATGTGGTACAGCAAGGCTGCTTGCCTTTGGCAGCTGGAAAACAGAGAAAAAGGGGTCACAAAGGATATGGACCTTGCATTCCCCTAAAGGCATGGCAGAGTGACCTGCTCTCTCCAAATGAGACCTGCTTTCTAATAGCACATTCAGCTGTGAACTCATCAGTGGATTAATCTACTGATGACTTTAGTGCCCCATGGCCTGGCCATCTCTAGGCCATGTGTCTTAGGATTGTACAGTTGGGAATCAAGCCTTTGCTATGTGCATATGTGAGTAGACTTCATATTGAAACTAAAGTAAGTCTTAACTGAATGTTTACAAGGTGAATGAAAACTATTAGCTCCATATTTGTGTAGTTTTTCAATCACCTATATTTTCACAGGTTAATTGCATCTCCTATTTTTACATTACCTATGGTTGTAGTTTTATTTTTCTACTGAAGCTTGAGAGGAAATTATCTTATCAAAATATAATAACAATATTAATTGAGATGTATTTATTTGATGTCAGGCAGTGTTTTGAGTGTTTTGAACATCAGTTCTCACTAATCTTAAAACTACTCTATGGGGTTGTGGAATATAGCTCAGCAGCATAAGTGCCTGCCCAGCAAGTGCAGGATCCTGAGTTGGGATCCCTGGTAAAAGAAACAAACAAACAAACAAAAAATCTACTCTGTAAGTCCTAATACTCTCCTCACTTTCTTTGAGATTGGCCACAGGCTTAGAAAGTTTCTTTTTCAAACTGAAAATAACTAGGGGGAGGTGAGGTAATGAAAACATCTGACTGTATTACTTTTCTTGCTACTTACCACAAAACAAAAATGCATGGCCACTGATGGGAAGTCAGGAAAATCCTCCAGAAAAGATCTTTTAAAGGGCCTTGAGGACTGAGATTCTGAGAGGGAGGATCACAGAATACCCAGAGGCATAGGAAGGACCTGTGTGCTTGCATACTGATGAGGACCAGACTGTAGAAGTGAGTCTGTGGGAGTTTCCTACCAGCTTGTACACTGTGCAAAGAAGCATAGGATTTCTCCTAAAGAATCATTTTAGATTTTCAATCTAGTGTATAATGCTTTTAGAAATAGAATTTGTTTAGCAAAGTGAAGGACTGAAGTGAGAAGTTACTTGAAGAGACCACCACTTACATTTCTTCAGTCTCTTTATTTATCTTTCTATATTTTAAAAATATAAGAAAATATATAACATATATATGTGTAAAACTAATACTTCAGCAAAATTTTGCTTCCATTTGCCCTCTGAATGACAAACATGATTATGACTATGTTCCCCAGAATTATGGAATGAATTAAGCTTGTGAACCAAGGTAACATTGTACAGTATGTAATATATACAATTATAGTAGCTAGGGAGATAGCTCAATAGAATAAGTATTTGTCTGGCAGGTGCAAAGGCCTGAGTTCAATCCCTGGTTCCACACACACACAAAAAAAAAATAAATAAATAAATAAATAAATAAATAAATAAATATATATATATATGATATATTTATATACAAAGTTTTCCTTTTACAATTATTAAATATATTTACATTTAATAAATTATATATAATGCTATATATATTGTCTCTAGGTATATTCAAAACTATAGGAAGTTCATTTTTTTACTTGTTTTGTTTAATCTCAATGCTTTGTATGCTTCTCTGAACAAAATAAGTGCTGCATAAATGCACATTTAATAACTTAGTGTACCCTTCAATATGACATTTTCTAGATGGTTTAAACTTACTATATATTTGTAATTTTTCTTTGGAAGGGGACAGCTAACATAAA
>PVKA01034338.1:0-16535 GCA_004027165.1 Ctenomys sociabilis
TCTTATTCTTCAGTCACACTTTCCCTGCAGTGCTTTGAATTATATCCCATATCTAATTTATAATCCAGACCTTTTACTAGAACAAATGAAAAACCAGACAGATTGGTTACATTAAACGATTTAAATAACACTTCATTTGATAGTTTCAAGCAAAATTACATGCAGTTCCAACAAAGACTCATCCTTCCTGGAGGACATTTTCGGTTTATGAAAAAACATACAGCATCATGCTGAACATGACCATTAAGCTGATTTCTTTCAATTACAGAAGCCTTCCAAGGTAGCACTTGTTTTCCAAGTTTTCATAAAATTTCATTCATCCCAGATTCAAATCCAAGAAAAAACACGTTAATGTTCAGGGGAGCATAGCAGGCATTTACTTTGCTGAGAACTATGAATGTTTCCTTGTGCACATTTGAGATGCTACCTCTCAGATAAACAGGTCATTGGTAGTCTACCATGACTAACACTTCAACAAACCATTTATGGGTCCACCTGCCCTCATCAGTACTTTGCATCAGAATGGAACTACTACTTTCTTGAAAATTCAATTGCTATGCTATTTCTTGTGGTAATCCACATCTCACAGGTTGGGGTTATGAATCCTTGCTGGCCATTTATTTTTCATTTTTGGGGTACCTGGTATTGAACTTAGGGCATTGTGCTTGCTAGACAAGTGTTGTGCTGGTGGCCTACAGCCCTGACTCCATTTCTGGCCTTTCAATAAGTTACATGCTCAAATGGAACAGAAGGCTTTTGGGGTTGATTTATAGCAGTTTCATTTCATTCTGTAGTGTTCTGTGCAAGCTTCCAGAACAGCTGCTAAGAGCTGCCTGGGATTATGGGCCACCTTCCACAAATCCATGATAGTAGCAGTATCTGTTATAAAAAGGTGGTCCTTAAGAACACCCTGGTCAGTGTAGGGGAATGCAGAGAGGTGTCCGGACATCAAATACTTCTTGCCCTTCATGTGAACAATATGTCTCTGGCCACCAAAGTGCATGCTATGGGACAGCCAGCCTGGAGGACTCATGTCTCTGTTAGTGTCAATTATACTTACAGAATCCTGGGTTCTGGAGTATTCGGAGTACCCATCCAGAAGCCATCCAGAAATGAAGAGAAACATGCCCAGCCAGCACCACAGGGGAGTGATTCCCACATGCATCAGGACCTCATACACAGCCATGCTGAGTTATGAGGGAGAGCAAAGTGGGGTGTGGGGAAGCTCTGCCAGCCTGTCTCCCCCTTTGACTAGGTTGCACGCAACACATACCTTTCATGATTTGTCCTTTGAGAGAATCAATCCATTAGAGCAGCAGAATTAAAAGGTAAAAATAAAATAAAAGAGGGCTGGAGACCTATGGCATGACAAGCAGGCTGAGGTGGAAGAGAAAGAGCAGGGCATAGTTGAAATGGAATAGTGTTCAGCTCAGGCATGACTGCACAGTGTGGTGCATCTGTTCGTTAGTGTTGGTGGATAGAGCAGACTGTGTGCAGATGAATTGCACAGGCTCTCGGCAACACCTGGACCCAGGGGAAGGGCCCAGGGTTGTTGTGTTGCTCTTTACTTACTTGCACCTGTGGAAAGACTTCCACAATACAGACTTAAAATGTCCTGAAGGAAAAATGAAGATACATCCTTTTTTGATTGGGGAATTTTGATGTATATCAATTGACTTAGAATACATGTTGATAGTTCTTCCTTTCTATTTCAGATGCTGAACGGTTTAGTCCCATTATTCAGAAGAAACAATGTTAAAAATAACTTATTTTTTTCTTCTTAATATGTACTTACTTTCAACAAATTGTTACCTTAAATCCAGTCTAACTACGAAATGTCAAAGCATCAGTTATCCTTCAAAGTGTCAACATCGGGGCTGGGGATTTGGCTCAGCGGTAGGTAGAATGCTTGCCTAGCAAGCTGGAAGCCCTGGGTTCAGTCCTCAGCACCAAAACAAAAAATAAATCGCTCCTCAAAGTGTCAACATCTACTGTTAACAGGTAGTCTTGTTGAATAAAAAAGATAGTAGAATTGGAAGGAGGAATAACTAGAGTTTATAGACATATATATTTCTAATGTGTTCATATTTTGTCATACTATTAAGGATGTAGTATTTCTTAAAGCCTTTAGATATCTGAAATTAGAGTGAAACCTCACTACTTTGGAAAATAACCATTGGAGACAGGAGGGTAATGAAGGCAAAGCCAAACACCTTCGGAAATGGTAAGGTAGATTTAAATTCTGAAAGGAGGAAGGCCTCTCTGGGAAAGTAATTGAGGTACATTGTGTCAAAGGGGTCAAAATCTCAGATGTTGTAGGGTTGCAAGACGACCGGCTTCCAAAGGTCATCTTCAAAGGCATTTCATTTATCTTATAAGTAAAAATGTAGAAAACCTTAATGATGCAAATGCACTATTACATATTTCTGAAAGTAAAAATCTTGTACCCGCATAGTGTTTGGCTGTAAATTCTGATTTGCTTCCTTGTTCCTGAAGAAAACATTAATAAAAACCACACAATATGCAGAGCATATGTTACACACTTGAGAACCAGGAAGGAATGTTATCTATCTAAATAAAACAATGGTCAGGAGTATAAATTTACTCAGAGCGTTAGGGGCAAACATATACTTTGAGAATATGTAGAATTATATTTACCATTTTATATGTAAAATGTCTGTTTTTATTTACCCAGTGAAAGTATCCACAGTTTTCATGAGATCACTAAATCACTGCAGCTTTTTCTGAGGAGAATATGAAAAGAAAGACATAAGACTCAGCACACCCCATCTCTAGGACCCAGGGCCCTTTTCCCCTTTAGGTCTTTTCTAGCCTGCTTCCAAGTGGTTTGACTTCTTTTTTCCTAAATCAGTTTCCTGTGACTTGTGGAATCTTCCTTTCACGAAAAGCAACAACAATATCATCTCTGTTAATACCTCATCATGAAAAGCTCTCTTTTCTCAATTCTACACAAAATTGTATCCCAATATTGAGCACAGAAGAGACACTTTCTGTTCTGAGAACCCCTCCCACTGGGCAGACCAGATGTTCAGCCACACTGTTCTTTGATTGCTCAAACTAATTTGAAACTGTTAAACTGCCAGCTATTTCATTAGGTCTTGTTTACCATTTTTATTATCTTCCACTGGGCTCCCAAATCAATCCCATGCAAAGCACGAAGCACTGAGTGTTCACCTCAGTCTTTTTGGCCATCTTATCTATACTTTCACTGTTTGGCAAGCATGTGGATAACCTGTATAGCATGAAGTATTTGCTTTTTATTATTAGGGTTTACCATCAAAATCTTTAAACATCAACCTGCTCATGTTCTATCACCCTTAACCATCCTGACACTTGTATTGTTGATAATTTTAATTCTTTGTGTGTGTGTGTATGTATATACTCATGTAGTTTTATTATAGCAAAGCAATTTGTACACTTTGAACATTTAAATCTGCATCATCTTTTCCTTTCCAGTGACAACAAAAAGATTAAAAATAAACCAACAAGATTACAATAGAGAATGTCAATTCCAAATAAGACCCTACAGGTTCTGCTGATTCTTCCACTGAGTGGCAGGGCTCAAGTCATCATTAGGAGAGAATTTTAGTTTAAAAGTGTCATCTTAAACTGTATGGATGTTTGTTAACATCATAATTAAACTTGCCAAAGGAGAAGCCATGTTATCAAATGTCTTCTTAAAAGGGTAGGATAACTTTAATTCTTAATTCAACTTACTCATCACATTCATAGAAGACTCACATAATTTTCTGTCCACGTTTGCACACTTTTCAAATTCCCCCCATCCCCATTTTGCTGTTATCTTTATTGTCTGGATCTAGATGCTATCAGTCCAACCACTGTGGAGCAGAAAGTTCAACTCAATAGAAATGAATGTTGTGTTCCCCTCTTGCGCTCCTGCAAACACACTGGCAACACTGCCTCAAAGACGAACCACAGGTTCTATTTACGGGGTGAAGCAAACAGGATCAGATAGCTTGACATCTCAGTCTAAAGGCTAAAGTCATGAATAGATACTTATTTCAAATACTTACACAAATTTAGTAATTTGTGCTTTATTTTCTACATTGTTTATGTCAAGGTATAACTTGACTAGGCCATGAATATTACCCTCAGTTGAAAAGTGATCTTGTCTTTCTCTCTGCCAGTTGTATTATTTTAGAAGGTCAGTTATATTAATTTGTCAGACTAACGCTTCTTCCTTTAGTGAATATTAAATACAGGATTAACTACTTTATTCTTGCTGTATTATTGCACACAGTAGCAGGGGTCTTGTTTTCTGGGTGGCCATGATCCTCATCAATAAAGTGACAGTAGTGGTTCAATTGCTTGAGTAATCAAGAGGTGTAAAGAGTAGGCTTCATAAAATGCCAAGAGACCAGAAAACAAATTAAGATTATTAAAAGATATCTTTGATAACTTCTCTAAATTGTGAATAAAATTCTGCAATGCTGATTTGCTGTTCATGTCTGTCTGGATATATTTGGTAATTGTAATGAAGTGTAGATTTTTGTTGTGATGGAAAATGATTATTTCTTAGAAATGTGGCACTGATGAGCGAATTGAAATAAATCTGTCAGAATGTTTCCAATGCTTCACTTTTAAACAGATGATAGAAAAAAAAAAACTAAAAAAAAAAATAATGCCCAACTATCTTTGCTCTCATTTCATTATTTTATACAAGGACTGAGGAGTCATTGCTCTGGAGAAAATATAGCATCTTCATTCATGAAGAGTTACAGAGACTCCAGAATGAACTATCACACATCACCATCCTTGATAAATTATTTTATTCTTTCCAAGTTTTCATCAAATTCATAAACCTCTCCCAAATAATCCTTATTCTTGTTTATATCCAGCATTTTAAGATGTCATTACAGAATCATTAAAACAGTTCATGGGCTGGGGAGATGGCTCAGTGGAATAAGCACTTCCATGGCAAGCGCATGGGCCTGAGTTCAATCCCTGGTTCTTTTTTTTTTTTTTGCCTTTTTGAGACAGGGTCTCACTATGCAGTTCAGGATGGCCTTAAGCTCACTTTGTAGCTCAAGCTGGTCTTGAACTCACAACAATCCTCCCCTCTCAGCCTCCCAAGTGCTGAGATTACAGGCATGCGCCACCACGCCCGGCTTAATCCCTGGTTCTGCAAAAACAAAAAACAAACCACGGTTCAGAGGCTCCAAATCCAATAGAGTGCACTAGGAAATAATAATGGGCACTGTCCTTCTCGAGATCTGTACACCTGGTGTAGTGTGTTGTTTGTGATTGTCTATGCATGTGCATTCATGTATTATTTGTATTTCTGCCCTTTAGAGGCAAACAAAAAGGACTTACCAAGAGGTGACGAGGTGATTTGTATGATCCTCCTCTTCAGTCATAGCCTTCTAATGGATTTCTTTGCCACACATTTCTATGAACAAAAGTATTTGAGAACAAATGTGACAAAGATTTACTCCTTCAATTGTCCCTCATTTGATTAAATTCTAGATTTAGCTGCCTGGCAGCAAGAGCTTCTTATTCTGTAGAACATCACCACTATTCTTATCCAAATTTTTCTTCTACTTACTTTTCAATGTAAATCTTATTCCCTTATTATCATTCAGTGTTTTTTTTTCCAGAACCAGGGATTGAACTCAGGCACTTGTTCTTGCCAGGGAAGCACTTATTCTCCTGAGCTATCTCCCCAGCCCTTACTGAGCCATCTTTCAATAAGTGTTCAATATGAATAAATATGAATTCCTTATCTCCCTTCTGTGCACTTCTTCATAGACAGAATTGTCATTTTACCTTCTGTAATTTTGCTCACTCTGTTACTTGGACCCAGACTAATTCTTCAACAATGGACCATATAATGAGGACTTGAAGTACTTCAAGTTGCAGGAAATTTCAACCACAATTGTAACATAGTGTGAGAAATCAAGACATCTGTAATCATCAGCATCTTTCTAAGGTAAATGAATAACTCAGACATATCATGGCTGCACTGCATACACTTTGCGTACTACAGGGAACTTTTATCATTAAGAAAAACAAAACAAAAATTTGTAAGAGTTGAATAAAGCAATAATATGGAGATAAGTTTGATAAGTAAATTTACATGCTGAGTAGTTGAAAAAGTACCAGTTTGAGACTCCTCCATGTAACAGGCTGGCTGGGGTAAACCACAGAAAGAGCTTTATTTGTGTGTAGTAATACCTGCAGGCTTGATATCGGTCAGTGACTTACCATTGCCCCTCCACTTGATATATCCAGCTCTGCACTTTTCCTCTTACCTACTTGCGCCTTTTTTTCCCAGATTTCATTCCAACCACTTCCCAAGGGAACAAAATTTCTCTGATGGTTTTAATCTATGTTAATTTGCTAGAGCTGCCATTATAAAATAATGTGAAGTGAGTGGCCTGAATAATATAAATGTATTGTCTCACAATGCTAGAGGCCAAAATGTCCAGTGTCACAGTGTTCTCATGGGAATACTTTCTAGAAAGTTACTAGGAAATGATTCCAGGCCTCTTTCCAGCTTGTAGTCATTCTCTAGATAGAAAAGCGTAATGCTAATCTTTTTCTCCTGTGTCCAAAATTTATCCCCTTTACAGGGAGGCCTAATTATATAAGAAAACATGGCTGTTTAGTTAAAACTGTCACAAGAGACAAAAGCCATTGTGTATGGTTAAAAAAAGTCAGTTCATTATGTAGATATATGAAAATTAAAAATATACATATATCCAACATCAGAATTTCTAAATATGCAGAAATATATTGACTTCTCTGTCTTTGGCTGTTTCAGGGTCTCACTACACAGCTTAGACTCAGGGCCGTCCTCGTGCCTTCAGCCTCCTCAGCCCTGAGATTACAGGTATGCGCCTCCATGCCCCAGACTCGCCCTGGGGTGGGGCTGGCATGTCGTGCAGTGCTGAGGATCGAACTATGGCCGCTGAACTTGCCTAAGCTTGCCTAAGCAGGTGCTTTAGTCTGCTGAGCTATCTTGCCAGCCCCATATATATTGACATTTGGTACAACAATAGTAAAAGACTTTAGTTCCCCACTTTCATTAACAGGTGAACACAGGATTAATGGTCAAATACTACCATACATATGAACCAGAGAATAAACTTACTATAACTTACTGTATATTTTTTAAAGAATTGGAAGACAGGAATTTGAAAGCACCCTTCCAAAAAATGACAAATATTTAATGAGATGAAATACTAATTATCCTGATTCATTCCCTCTGCATAATAAATATATTACTGATTTATTTCACTGTACCTGATAGGTACAATTATATGTCAAAAATAAATTATGAGAACACTAATGAAAATAATTTTATTTTAAAGTAAAAAATATAAAACTTGAATTAACTAAATGTTTACATTAGTTTTACTTCTGTTGAAATGACAGACAAGTTTTGTCACATATGGTTTTATAAGTTAATTATATAAAGGTCCAATTTTTCCAATGAAACTTCTGATTAATAATTTTACATTAAATTTTTAAGTATAATTATCTATGAAATATTAAATTTTATGTCACTTAGATGTAGTTAATTCTTCATTGACATATTTGCTTTCTATTTTATAAAGCAGTAACCAAGACTGCCAATGTTATGACAGCTAAATTTCTTTCTCCCCAATGTACAGAAATACTACTTTCAAAATCTCACTGGGACATAGACCTCTCAGTGCTTATTAAGTTCTATAAATCAGCCAAAGCTATTGTTTCCTGAAAATCACAGAAAATACATAATGTATTAATCTCCTCCAGAAACAGAAAAGATAATAAAATTCATTTCTCAAAGCAGAGGTTAACACTCTCTAAATTGAAAATTTAATCAAATTTTGGTAGATTGTCATGAATGAGTAAAGTTTAATATGAAAACACAAACACAGGTTTGCATTATGGATGTTTAATTAAAAAAATAACAACTTAGTTAATACCCTTAGATCATTCAGAAGATCACACCTGGTTAAAATACATGCAATTCTATGAACTTCCTTATGAATCAGGCAGTATAGTTGTATTTCCAAATGGCCGAGAATTGTGGGCAAAACTCAGCTAACAGTCAGTGAGAATCCAGGGCTCTTAGACATACAGCTGCACGAAGGTGGATTACATCAAGAATGCGAATCAGCTTTCAAGTAGATTCATTTCCAGTTGAGCTTCCAGATAAGACTGTGGTCTGAGCAAAGTCTTGATTACAGCCTTACAAGAGCGAGCAACTGACCAGGAAATCTGTGCCCATATGTCCAGTCTACTGAAGTGCGGAGATCTAACAGGTGTGGTTAATCATGAGTTAGGGGATAATTTTTTTAAAAAACAATGAATAATTGTTGTACATTTTAAAACATGCATTTTCTTCCCATTTTTAGCCTTAAGAATTTTAAAAGGATGCTGTTCATACCTGATATTTTGCTAATTCTTCAAAAATGTAGTTGCCCTTCTCTACTGGGATTTTTTTTTCCTTTTACTTCCAAAACTATTAGATGTGAGTTTCAAAATTTCCTGTGGAGGCCTATGTACAACAATTTAGAAGATTTATGAATCATGAAACAGGAAAGACAATGAGCTTCATTCTTTAACCATATTTGGTTCAAAGAAAAACGTGTGTCTTTATAGAATAGTTTATTTTACTCTCTTGTGAAGGAAGACTATCTGACATACCAGTGACTGACAGATTTGGTGTAACAGAAGAAGTGAAATTTACCTTATTAGTGCACATACATTTCTCACCCCTGTTTTCAGGGGTGAAGATTTGGCTCTGATTTTTCTAAAATTTCTCTAATTACTTCAATATGTAATCTTGATAAACCATTCATGTTACTGAGCATGACTTTGGTGATCATGAGCATAAAAGTGAGGAATGGGTTTAACACACTACTGAGATTATCTGAAAAGAATGAATGGGTCCCTCAGTTAGTAGCACATGAAAACAAGAATAGTTTATATGGACTACTATGATAATCTGATAACCTACTACTATCATGGACTATTGGACTATATTGGGTTATTTTGCTGAATTCAAGTACCTACAATCTTTAGATTAGTTTGAAGTATGAAAAGGTCCTTTAAAAACACCTCCAAATACAACTTCTCTAACTGCAGTGGAATCTCCATCTCTGACACAACAAAATGGAAAGAGGGGATATGTTTGGACCCATGAAAATCGATCAAATAGATGTAGGTGGGACTTGACCCAGTGCCTAAAGCAATTTACCTCACTCCCGAGAGGAATATCCTGTCTGATTAAGGTTTGCTATCACTTGCTAAGCAACCTAGTGTCATGTGTTGCTAACACCACAAAAGTAAGTAAAAGTTTTATTGTGAAAAAAGGGGAAAGAAAAATTAAAAATACATGTGTATACACAAGAGAGTTAGAGTAGATACACAGCTACTTTCAGTTCGCTGAGAATAGAAGTTAGTATTAATATTCCTTAGACAAGATACTGGGTCTGCATCTTGTCTTCTGAATAACTATGAAGACAACACTATATAATTATTAATTATTGTAAACATCCCACTAATCTGTTTTGAAACTGTTTCATCACTATTTTACCTTTTTTTCTCATTAAAATGAATAAAAATTATAAAAAAGAATAGTTTATATGGTGGAGTTAGAACAGAGATTCTCAGTCTGAATGCTATGCGTATTTTGAATTAGATTATTCTCTTTTTGTGGAAGGCTTTCCTTTCCACTCTCCTCTCTACTTCACTGCAGGATGTTTATCAACCTTTTTGGCCCTTACCAAAGATGTTTTTCAAATGTTACTGAGTTTACCCTGATGAATAAGTTCACTTTTGGTTGAGAATCACCACTCTAGTACTGAGACTGAGAAGCTAAGTCAAACTTCACCTTTAAATATAAGTACTACTCTGTAATTTTACTCAATTACTTAATTGTTGTGGTAGACTGACGACTGGTGGTCAACTTATAACACCAGGCTGAAATGAATCAGTGTGATGCTGGGTATGGGGGTCCACCTGGGGACTGTTGTCAGCAGCAACAGAGAGGAAGAAGTGAAAAAGCTGGTAAGGAATCTGTAGGGAGCTGTTGGAGCTGGAGGGATTCCTGTGGCTTGTGCTGGTCCTCTTGGAGGAGCTTGTCATGCTGGCTTACTTGGTGAACTTGGCTGTTTTCATTGTTGAAGGAACTTGGCACCTTTGTGTTGCTGGAAATGGCTACAGTCCACTTTGGAAGAGTGCTAGTCCTTATTTTGAGCATCACTTCCTGGCACCAGAGAACAAGATGGTGCATAGGTCAGTCTTCTGGAGAAGCTTGTTGTGCTGGCTTTCCTATTGGGAACTCAGCTTTCCTCATTGCTACCGGAGCTCTGGACCTCACTGTCAGTAGGATGGTTGATGCTCCTCTGGTTCTTTCTGTGAGCATCACTTGGCTCAAGTGAGGTCCCTCAACCTGCTGGCACAGTTCCTTCATCTGGTTGGCATAGACTTTTCAGTTTCCACCACTGAGCTGTGGACCTCCCTAGTGCAGATATGTGAGGCAGGCCTGCGTGAGGGATTCCTTGAACTCTCGGTCTCCAGATGCCTTCATAAGGGGCGTTGTCATATTGATTCAGCAGGACTCATGCAGGACATTACCATGAGATCCAGGACCCTGGCTGGATTCTTTGGTCATTAGTCTGTGGACAGATTTCCTTCCTTCTCTTTGTACATGACTTTTTGGGTTAGTATTGTAAAATAATCTTATAAATAACTATCCTGTACTATATTATTTTTCACCTTGCTAACCCAAGATTGCAGCAATTATATAACTCCAAATATTTTTCAATTCTTCTTTTTGTTTTTTATTTTTGATACAGAGTCTTGCCACACAGCTCAGACTTGCAGTGATCCTCCTGTCTCAACCTCCCTAGTGGTGGGGTTACAGACATGCACCACCACCTCTTGTTCTGGGACTGGCACAGCATGTGGTACTGGGGATCGAACTCAGGACCTTGAACTGTACTTGTCAGGCAGGCACTTATACCACCGAGCTATCTCCCCAGCCCCTATTTTGCAATTCTAAGACCAAGACCATATTATTTAAGAGCCATTTAGAATATTTGTTATCCTAAGTTTTCTGCAAAAATCAATGTATGATGATAGTTTAGGTTTCTAATGAGTTTATAATTGAATAGTGAAAACAAACTAGACTAGAAGATGATATTCTTAATGCTACAGTGATGCAGGAATGGAACAAATAACATGTGGTGGATGGTTAAGGTGAAAATAAGCAACAAACTGAGTTTCAAAAGGGTGGCCTTTGAATTATTCTTTGAAGAACTGGATGGGATTTTCAAGAGATGAAATAGTAGAGGGAGAAATACATGCCTAAGAGTGAGATTATCTATCAAACGATGATCTTGGAACATTCAGAGGTTGAAGAAAGCCTAAGAGACTTCTGATACGGTGGCTACTTTGTAACGACGTTACCTTCATGAAGGTAAGGCCACTCTTTGCTGGCCTTAGCTCTCTGACAGCTTGAGCAGCTGATCACCAGTGAGCACGATTTATGTGATCTGCTCCTAAGAGACCAAATATTTTCAGTGTTCTGGCAAACAAAAAAATCTGAGTATATGAGAGTAAAGTCTCTAGATTTGTTGGGTTATGTGCAACACTGAAAGGCCTCCTTTCACTCAGTTTACAGTTTTGATACAAAATGACTCCCCCGCCCCAAAGTCTCACGTTTCAAGATGGGCTCTGGTCGATAGAGCTGGGTTACCAGAGAGATGACTCAGAAGGATGCATTCCCATCCCAGCTCTCCCTTTTCTCTCTGTTTCCTGGCCAGCCTGGGTTAAATAGCTTTCCTATGCTTTAACCTTTAACCATGCCATTTCTTTCTTGGAGCCAGATGGCTTTGGATTGAGCCTGTTGGAAACTGTGAACCAAATAAACCACACCTCCTTTCAATTGTTGGTATCAGGTGTTTTGTCTCAGCAACCGGCAAGTGATAATACCCTCAATGGCTCTCTTGTGGACATGAGCAATACTTAATGATCAAACAAAGCCTTCCTTCTATAGCTATGACAGATCAGATAGAGTGACTATAAACACTCATTATGACCCATAATGGTGTAAGTTTTCAAGTTTGTGTCACTTTGGGGTATTAGAAAATGATGAAGTCTCATTTGAATAATGATCTTAAGTAATTTCTGAGCAACATAAGGGGTGTTCAAGCCTAAACCGGGCCTCCATTCTTCATGTTCAAATCAATAGCTCAGATACATCAATACGAATTCTAGAATATTTCCTGATAAGATGATTGAATTTATAGAGTGAGCTCTACCAACAAACTGGATATATATTCATCAACATGAACATTGCATTTTGGGTGGGAAATTCATTGCTATGTAAAACTGACCTGGGGGTGGCGCGCCATTTGTTAGCTTTTCTTCATCAGTGTATTCTGCAGCCTCAGGTCATTCTGGCTTCACCCCGTGCCCCCACCACTCCAATATTTCATGGCTTCTTGGACCTGAGAGTCATTCCTGTTGAAAATCACTAAATTATACATGTAAACTTGGATGAAGGCATGGCATTAATGGGCTCCGCTGGGAAATTCTCTGTAGTTTTTAATGTCCTCCTACTGTCTGATTATCCTTTTGGCTGAACAGTAGGAGAAAAGGACATGATTATGCCTCCTATTTTCCAGATGCCTGCAGAGTCGTTTAACGTGTTGGCCTGAGGATATTACTGTATTGAAAGCTAGACCATGACTTCTTATACCACTATAAGGTATAGATCTTGTATTTTAGGAAATTACTTTGTGTAGATAGAAATACACAGTGTAATCACTATTTTGGTTCTCTTATTATTTAACTGCAAAAATCTGTTTTATTTTTTCATAAAATGAAAAAAAGAAATAATGGTTACTTTTGATCTTATGACTATGCTTCTTTCTTGTTTAAAACTTTTATTTATGACAGAGCTCATTTAGACATGTATAAGGATATTTTAAATCATGTTATTTTTGCAGAATAAAAGTGTTATAAGCAAAATAGGTTGGAAAGTAATGTAAAATTTCATTTTCATTGGGACTTTTCTTAAAAATGTGATTTAGTGTTCATATTTTTCTGCCAAATATTGTTCATATTATCATCAGATGGTCTATTATAGTCCCTCAGACTTAGCAATGCAATTGCTTAGACTTAGCTTCAATTCCATTTTTTGGGCACCTAATGCATTGTAGTTTTATCTGTACATCAATAGTAAAATGCAACATGAGGTGTTAAAATTGTATTTTTATTTTTATGTAAATATTAAGAAAATATTAAGATTTTTTTTTACTTCTATGAAAACCTAAAATAAAATTTCTTAGCCAAAAAGAGAATTACAAGGCCAGTGAGCTAGCTCAGCAGATTAAGCATGTGCTTAGGCAAGCTCAGGGACCGGAGTTCCATCTCTAGCACTGCATGCCATGTCACACTGGCCCTGCTCCTGGGGGCACTGAGCTGGCCACCAAGACTGGTGGGGTGGCGTGGGCCTGCAATCCCAGCACTGGCCAGGCTGAAAACAGGATGATCACTATGAGTCTGAGCTGCACAGTGAGACCCTGTACCAAACACTTAAAAAAGAGACAGAATAACATTGTGTACAATAATCTTAAAGAAGTGACCAAAACGTTACTCAGAGTAAAAGCCACAGACAGAAGATTCTTTCTTACAAGGACAAAGTAAACAATCACACAAAACTTTCTCTTCAATGAATAAGAGAAACTAGAAATATAAATGAAATGAACAAACATATATGTTGAAATATTTTTGAAACAATAAAATAGAGAATTTGGGAAATTATTTGAACTTTCTCCTACTTCCTAGTTTTTTAACTCCTATTTTGATCTTTATGTATATATTTGTCACGTAAGTGAATCATGTGATATTTGAGCTTGTGTGCCTGACTGACTGTAGTTCACGTTATGTTCCCCACTTGCATGCATTTGCCTATCAATGCCCCAAGTTTAGGTTTGTTATGGCAGGTGTATAAGCACTCCACTGTGTATAAATACCGTACGTTCTTTATTCCTTTATTTGGCAATGGACATACACACCATTTCCAAGATCCAGCTATTGCAAATGGTGCTGCTGTAGAGGTGGGTATGTGTGTATTTCTATATAATAATGACTGTAACTCTTTTGGGAAACTACTTAATAGGGGGATTGCTGGAATTTCAACTGGAATTTGAATTCTTAGTTTTTTCTGAGAGATTTTCACACCGATTCCATAATAATTGCACTAGTCTGCATTTCCATAAAAGATCAAGAAGCATTTCTTTCCCCCCATGTTCTCCAGTTTTTGTTATTATTAGATTTTTTGACTGTAGCCATTCTTTCTGAGTTCAATTGGTACTTTTAATTTGCATTTTTCTTATGGGTATTGATACTGAACACATTTTCATGTATTTAATGGGGAGTTGTGCTTCTGAGAAGTACCCATTTGATTATCCATTTTTTTATTGGATGTTTTATTTTGGATGGTACAATTTTTTTAGTTCTTTAAACATTCTAAATGTCAGTCCTTTAATGAATAGCTAACAGTTTATAATTGTTTCTGTTGGTCATTTCCTTTGATGCTTTTTAATTTAATATGATTCCATTTGTTGATTCTCTATTATTTCTTGTGACATTGGAGTTTTCTTTAGAAAGTCCTTGCTCCAGCTATGTGTTAGAGTTTTGCCTGTGTTTATCTTCCAGCAGATGAGGTGTTTCTGTTTTAACATTTAGATCTTTGATCAATTTTGGTGTTAGTCGAGTGCATGGTGGGTTATATGGGTCAGGACTCAATCTACATGTGGATTGAGTGGATATTCCCAGCACCATTTATTCTACTTTATTCTTTTAATTATTATTTTTTTTGTGAAGGGTCTCACTATGCAGCTCATACTCTTAGTGATCCTCCTGCTCTCTGCCTCCCTAATGCTTGGATTATAGTTGTGTGCCACCACACCCACACTCCATCGCTAGCTCAGTGAGCCCAGGGGGAGGGCCAATGTGGCGTGCAGTGCCAGGGATTGAACCCTGGCCCCTGTGCTTACCTAAGCAAGCACTTAGCCCACTGAGCTATACCCCTGACCCTCCTAGCACCATTTATTAAAGAGGCTATCTTTCCTTCAGTATATGTTTTTGGCCTCTTTGTTGCAGATGATATGATTAATTGCTTCTGAGGTTGTTTCTACTTTCTCCATTCTGTTCTATTGATCAACAGTTTTTCTTTTTTAATGCAAGGACTATAGTATTTTTACCACAGTGATTTTAAATATATACATTTTGTTTAATTCCCAAGTATTTAACTTTTAAAATTTCTATCAGTATATGGTTATAGTACATAATGATTGCATTTATCAATGGGAGTTGGTACCTGTATATAATAAATCTTAATTCTTTTGTGTCTGCTTTTCCTTCTCTCCCATCATCCAGTTGCTGGTCTTCTTTTTTATTTTTAAATAATACAAAATAGAGAGAGAAAAAAGCATTAGAAATGATATAAGATTTCACTAAACAATGTAATAGGAACTCAACAATGGTTGCTGTATTACATGACACAATCTGTAAATTAGTTCCTCAGATTACCAGATATAAACATGTAAGATTTGTTTAAAGAAACAAAATAAAACCATAACAAAGAAGTCATAGGAAATTTGAAAGAGGAGAAAAATCTGAGAAAAATTTTTTAAGCATTAACTTCTCCTTTCAAATGACTAGCAGAAATCAGCAATACAATTATTCAAACTATTCTGCACACACCTAAATATATTTTTCCTTCTTTTGCTTGTCCTCTTTCTTATTCCAGTTTTCCTTCCCATTGAACAACTCCTTGCCCTTTCACAATATCTATTGTACCTTTTAGATTTTTATTGCTCTTTCACATTCTCATATTAGTGAGATAATATGATATTTGCCCATGTGGATCTGATTTATTTTTCTTAGCAATATCATCTTTAGCTACATCCTTTCATCTACAAAATCCTCAAATTCACCTTTTCTATACCTGAGTAATACTCTGTTGTGTAAAAAATTTTTATCTATTCTCAACTGATGGACATTTGGGTAGTTTCCAAGATTTAGCTATGACAAATTGTGCTGCTATAAAAGTGGGTACATGCATATTGTTGTGGTATGATGATTTCAGTTGATTTAAAAAAATACATAGGAGGGGAGTAGCTGGCTTGTGTTAGACCTATAATCCTAGCTTTTTGAGGAATCTCCACAATGATTTGCATAAGGTTGTACCAGCCTGTACTGCCCCCAATACTGAAGAAGAGTTCTTTTTTCCCCACAGCCTGTCCAGCATTTGTTATTGGTTGACTTCTTAATAATAACCATTCTTTCTGGCATAAGATGGTATCTCAGCATTGTTTTAATTTGTATCTCTTAAATGACCATTTTTTCATATATTTATTTGCCATTTGCATGTCTTCATTTGTAAAGTGTATATTCATCACAGGTACCCATTTTTGAGTTGGGTCTTCGAATTTTGGGGGTCTGATTTTTTTAGTTCTTTATGTGTTCTAGATTGGAGTCCT